>JAOBRH010377769.1:0-18885 GCA_027575125.1 Umimayanthus parasiticus | reverse complement strand
AGACGTGAAGGATAGTCCCTATATATTAGTGGAGGCTGTAGCCCAACTCGGAGGCCGGGAGTATCGAATCGGTCTCTTGAGAGAACAAGAGGCACTTGCATTGGGGCCCCGCCCAGGTTGATGGTTGCAGTAGTTCCATTTGATCTGGGGCCAAGATCAAGCGGCACATGAAACACTAAGGGCTCTGCAAGTCTGGTATTGTATTCGGGAGGCCTTAATCCTGGTACCTCAGAGTCTGTTGGTCTTGTTACCATAGGCCTTTCTCCCCCTTCATAGGGACTGTTTAATGAAGACACGGCTGTATTTGAGGACCCCGGAGGGGAACCATTTGTACTCCCTCGCGACAGACTTAACCTGTGGAGGGGAGGAACAGCGGGTAGTTCGGGAAGTTGTCGTCTCTGGGATCGTCGAAGAGGTCCTTGCGGAATTGTAGAACTCAGTAAAGAAAGATTGTCGATCTCATCGTAATCCGATTCACTTTGATACATACGGCCATCATCACTCAAAGATGACTCTAAATTAGCATTATCATCAATAGGGGCTTGCCTTGTAATCTTAGGTTTTGAAACATTTACCTTTCCTTCTCTTGGAGACGGCCCCTTTTCTCTTGCAGTTGAGCCTTGTTGCGATGGGCTCACTGGAGGCTCTATATGATGATATTCAGCCGAACTCTTCCTTCTTGGAAGTACCTTAAATGGACCGTTATCTACTGGAGAAGTGCGCCTCGGACTCGTTGGGGGAGACGTGTCGTTTTCGTAACTAGCGTTTACGGCACCTGATCCAGGTTGAGACCCACTTCCGAGAAGTGGGGGCAAGAAATAAAGCGGGGCCTCCACCTGGTAAAGCGGAGGAGGTGAATACGATTCCTTATCATCTCTCTCCCCCTCTTCCTCTTCAGCTTGCACAAAATTATCTTCAAACAAAAGGCGAGAGTTTTCAAAACTGTCCCTTTTACTTGTAACATCACCTTGCACTTGTTTCTCTGCCTCAACTGTAGGTTCTGTCGCCTCTTTAACTTCGAATTCTCGCTCATTTTTGAGTTTTGTTATACCATTGTAAAACTCAAGAGATTCTGATTCTTGTCTCTTGGTCTTTAGTGCGGACTCGACGTTTGTTTCCTCCGCTTTTCTGACTTTGCGCTCTTCTTCCTCAGAATAAACAAGAAATTCTTGATCGTCTTCAAGGACGTTGTACTTGCGACCCTTTGCGGGTGACGTTGTTGCAGTAATAAGAACACCGCCTCTTTGCTTGAGGTTTTGTTTGTAGTAGCAGCAGAGCCACACGCCGATAATCACAAGCAATGCAAACACAGACAACCCGAACAGCACAACCATCCAGCCTGAAGTTGTAGGTGGAGACACTATTTTTGCTCCTGTCAACCTGGGTCTTGGGATAACAGCGGTTGGTAATCTTGAAAACACATCCAATACTCCAAAACGTGATAGCGCGTCAAGCACAGTTGGATTGACTGCCCCCAATGGAGTCATCATGCCTGTTGTTCGAAATATTAAAGTAAATAACAAAGACAACGACATTAACAATGACAACGACAGCAACAACTTCAATAACAACAACAGTGACATTGGCAATAACACAGACAGAAACGATCATATTGACAATGACACGACAATGACAGAAATACTCGGCTAAAATAAAAGGCTAAACAAGAATACATGTAGAACAAGCATTAAGAGGAGAAACTACACATAAAAATATTTAGAAAAGTTTATCAGTCAATTAAATTTAAGAACGAGTACGAAATGTTCAATATTTTATGCCATTATCTATTTCAGTAACTTTAAAAGAAACAGCACTATCTAAACCCAAACACTGATCCTGTTTAAACGTGCAAACCGACTATTTTGCATATCCGATTCTTAGGGCTGAACTTGTTGTGATTATGTCTTTGAGCAAAGAATTCGTTCGATTTTCTCCACTTGACGTATAACGACTCAGCTGTATAAAAATGACCCTGCTACTAGTTGGAGCTGGGATGGATAAGTGTCCTTTCCAGAGGGAGTCATGGACGCTAAGTTTCATCCTTTCTACATAAAAAATTACAAAATAATTTTAAAATTTCAATCCTTATATATAATAGTTTTAAATTGTACGCTAAAGATTCAAATGGTTCAGAAATAAAACTATCTAAAAGGTAAAAACGACAAATTAAATATAATTAATGGGAACTTTAGTTTGGATCTCGCGCGAGCTGGCTGAAAATACGTTTCGCTTGGAGATAAAATGTTTATAAACTTAGGGCGTGTTTGATTGACTCTATTCCAGAATGGGAATAAACAGAATAAAAACTTTGTTCAATCTTGTTGGCCACACTGGCAATTCTTGCCAAATTAGAAGAAAAACGCAACTGAGTTATATCTCTCGCCCCAATCATTACTTTTAACTGGATATTTTATTGTTCTGCGAGTCAGTAGAGAATTTTGAAGTTTTATTCTTATTCTGGAATAGATGGAATAGGGTCAATCGAATGCACCCTTAGACGAATGTCCCCTTATCCTTTTACATTTTTCTTAAATTGTAAAACTGGCCATTCTCTCATCCTCTTCTAGGTTGGTTCAAAATTATACATGAAATATTTGTGGTCTAAGATGGGGAGAGGGGTTCAGCTGTCGTACGCTTCTCGTTTGGTACGCTTTGTGTACTGCGCAGGATTTTAGGCTATTTGATAGGTGTTCGGGAGATAAATTCGATTTGTAAATTGCAAGTCATTGTTACTTTAGTCCCTTAGCTCCATGCGGAGCATAGGCCATCAACCACTGAGCGCAAACGCAACCGACTTTCTACTTATATCTATCCACGTCATTCTTGAGTCCTTCAAATGTAAATGGCCCATGTTTAAGTGGTCCATTTACTGTGTCCAACAATAATCCGTGCAACAAAGTTCTGGATATGTTGAAGTTTTAGTATATTGGCCGCATTTGTGTTAGATTACACTGATGAACAACAAAAGAATCTGCTGAGTACAAGCGACTGGACAATAAGTAGGGAACCATGGACCCTCATCTGCTTACTACAACTAAACAAGGGGATAATCGTTGGTCTTAACAAAGTATTTAGCTTGATATATCTACTGATCGCCCTACAAGCGCTATATATAGCTATAGTTTATAATGTGCAGACCTGTTACAATGGCGTTGATAAACGCACTCGCCCCAGCCTTCTCGCACATGGTATCGTTGACAATTCCAACCAACACGACCTTCCGTGAGCTACGTTCGAGACCTTGAACACTTCGCATAAACAAGTCAGACTCGTTTCCATTGAGGTATGTTGCTATTTTTTTAATAAGTGTTACTCGTGTGCTAGGGTCCCCTGTGAACCAGTCAATTGAATGATTCAGCGTTACTACTAAGCCAGGAGTAGAATCACAGAAGTCTCCTGGTATTATGAAAACTTTAAATATATGTTCCGTTTTCATTCCGTTCTGATCCTCTGCAAACAATGTATAGTTAACTGAAGTACCGTTTTGACTTTCAAAATTGGTGAACAATGGAACTCCATATAATATGTTGGTAACGTTGTTTAGCATCAACCAAGGCGAGAAAGATGGCCCTTTGAGGCGAAGTGTGGTGTTTGTGTGCCCTCTGTCTTGCATCTCGCTCAGAAAGTCCGTTGGTACAGCAGCAAGGAAAATTCTTCCAAAGGTAGCAACAAGTTGTGAGGAGCTCGTACAACGAACCAACTTCACATGTTGAACTACAAAAAATGGAGCAACAGCACTTTTCAGCTGTTCACGCACTGCTCTCTTTGGAGTGAACATCTTGCTGCGTACAGTTTCCACCACAGCCACGTCACATGTATTTGTGCAGGTGCTAACAATAGCACTGAGTACGGCTGGATATGTGTGGCTTCTTGAGTACTCAATAATCTGCCATTTGGAATTCTCACATCTCGTATTACCTAAGAAGTTCCCTAATCTAGTGGTCAATTCCTCAATCTGAGAAATAGTTGTCGTTTCGGCATGAAGAAAGCTTCTGGCTGTTATGTTGACTTGATACATAGGAGATTCTACTCGAATTCCTCGCAAGTAGACGCGAAGCTGTGCAATTGCAAATTTCTTACCGCTATCAGTTGCCACTAGTAAGTAGGTGTACCCGTCTTGAGACTGGCCTCTGTACTCAACTGCAGCTGGGAGGGCGTATATCGTCTGGGTTTTAATATCCAATTGAATCCAAGAGTCTAGTCCCACTCTTTTCATGTCGGTTTTCAACAAAGAAAGAGTCAGGTTTTCTGTACTACCATCTTCACGGTCATTAAAAGTGTTGTCAGGAATGGAGTATTTAAACATACCATAAGATGAATTGATAATCAATGCGTTTAGCGGTTGCAAAAGTCTCGGTGGCTCGTTTCTGTCAATGTCGCAGGGACCAAGCCTTTGTTCAAAAATTGTCTTTATCTCAAATTTGGGAAGTAAAACTGTTTTTAACGCAGCTTCGTTTATTTTCGATGACAGCTGGTTTACTCTTGCTACGTCACAAACTGATTGAGACAAAGAGCAGAAACTAAACGACACCAGACTCAGTGACGGGTAACTGTTTCCCCTTGTGAAAGATATAAAGTATAAACTTCCATTCGGATAGCCTAAGTACGTTTCAAGTTTCGATCGTAATTTATGAAGTACGTAAGCATTAGAAATGCTAGATTCGTAGTATACATTTAAAGCTAGCGAAGCTTTATAATTTAATTTTGGTTCAAACTTATCGAGTGAAACTCGGAGTTCTGTTTTTTCACTTAAACTTCCTTTGTCACGTGCAAAAAGGGTATATATGACTTCCTTATTGTTTTCGGCCTTGATTTGTTGAAGCGAGGGGACAGCATACAACACTTGACTACTAGTGTTGAGGTAAACCCAAGAGTCTTTCTCTAAAGGGTTACCCTGAGCATTTGCGAGGTAAAGGCTTAATCTATCCGTGTTTCCATCTTCTTGGTCTATGAAAGTATCCTTTGGAATGTTGAACATCACTTTGTTGCATACACCAATATTTGACAGCATTATAACGCGTGTTACATTCGGAGGTCGATTGAGGCAGGAACCGAGCTTAATTTGCTCTACAGTTTGAACTATGAACTCTGGAGCCACAGCCCCCATGAAATTGGGATGAACAAGGCTGCTTCCTGTGCTTAGTTTGCTCCAAATTCCCATTATTCCTTGGTAATCACAAGACGTGTTGTAATCTATCATACAGCTGCTCCACGTAAGGGTTACTGCTTTTGGGAAACCAGTTGAAGAGTTGTATGAATCAACCTTAACAGATTCAGCTGTTCTTGTTGAGATCTGAAGATATTGTTTCATCTTTCCTAAAAACGTCTGCAGTGAAATGACTTCTGGTTCCGTCATGCTTGTATAACTGAGAAACTCCAATTTAATCAGGTAGTTTACGGATGGTACTGGATCAAACGTTGAGACAACAAAGCTAGAGTTTGTTTGGGCTCCATTGCGATCAACTGCAACCAGGAAATATACATTTTGTGAAGACATATTCTGTCCTTTAATTCTGTTCATTGGCAATCCAAAGATTGTTTGAGAGCTAGAGTCCAACTGAATCCAAGAAGATAAGCCAACTTTTTTGCCGTTATGATCCAAAAGTTGTAGGGTGAGATTTCTGGTTGTTCCGTCTTCCACATCATGAAAGGTATCTTCAGGAATAGTATAGTTTAGGAATCTGCACAACGACGCACGAAAAGAATTCAAGGGCTTACGCAACATTGGTGGTTTGTTGGTAGCTACTACACAGGGACCTTCTGGCTGGTGAGATGCTTCAATCACTTTAAATTCCGGTGAAAGAGCCTTTACAAACTCGGCTTTGGGTATGCCTACTTGTGATTCTAGCACAGAAACAAGGTGCTGCATGTCTACTGTATCGCATTTATCACTCATGAACGATCTTAATGTCCATGTCAATGAAATAGTTGACGGAAAGCCTCTCGTATTGTTGAACGATACTGGTCGTATATTAGACGCTAAGCTGCTGTTCAGATAGAGCAAAACTTTAGAGGTTAGCTTTAATGCGTGATCAACATCGGGTTTATCAGCGGGAATATAACTGTCAGTAACAATTTTAAAAATCAAGTTCCAACGATGCGTTGAATTTTGGACGTTTATAATAAGTTCAAGTTCCGCAGATTTCCCAGCACTGTCCTTAGCTATTAGCTTATACTTGTATCCTCCTTTCGGTTGATTCTGAAGAACACTTAACGTGTTAAAACCATACAGTTGCTGCTTCGCAGAATTAAACTGGATCCAGGATTCTTTAGAAAGAACTTTGGAATCGTTAGAATGGAGAGTTAGTAGCAAAGAACGAGTGAAGCCATCTTCTTTATCTACAAACGTGTCGTTCGGGATACGGTATTGCAAGTGCCATTGATCCAGCGAGATATTGAGATTTATAGGAGATCTCTGCGATCTTGGGCTCTCATTCGGAATTTTCAAGCAAGAACCCGAGCGCTGATCAATTACATCTTTCAGGACAAAAGTTGGTAACAAGAAAGCTTTTAAGTCTGGAGACTTTAGCCTGTTCAAGAGCCATTCTACATGCGCAAAATTGCATTCTCGACTTTGAATAGCACGCTTTCTTCGTCTTGAGGTTTCGTGAAAGCTGCAGTTACTCCATTTAAAGACATTTAGCGAAGGATATCCTTTTCCACGTATGAAAGATATAACGTTAAAATCAATAACATCAGTGTTTCCTATGAATGTGGAAATCTTCTTCATTAGAAGAAGCTGCTCGTCCACGTAGGGATAACTGGCATCAAAATAGCTTTCGAAAACAACAGTGACCTCAAAGTCCACTTGAGGCGGATTGTTAACAATAGAAACTCCAAATGATGTTGTAACTTCTAAGTTATCTTCATCTTTGGCAGTAAGATAATAGCGGTATCCTCCAATGGGCTGCTCAGCAGTAACATAAGATGATAAAATTCCATACAAGACTTGTGAAGACCGGTTAAGTTGTATCCACGAACTCAATGGCAATCTGCTTTTGTTGACGTTGGCAATAGACAAAGCCAACGATCTAGTGTTTCCATTTTCTTTATCATAGAAAAGATTCTCAGGAACTGTAATATTCACCAATCTGCAAAACGAAACATTTATTGTCCACACATCTTGGCCAATTTGTGGTTTAGTATTTAAACAAGGTCCTAACTTGGTAAATTCAATTTTTTCGACAACGAATTCTGGCGCAAGTGATCGCATAAAATTTGGGTTAACCAATTTGTCTTGAATTGTAAGACGTGTTCGCATGAGTTCAAGGGTATTAAAATCGCAAGGATAGTAGTCTAGTGAGCAGTTGCTCCACGACAAGAAAACCCGCGAAGAATCTTTGTTGTTTATAGAATAGGTGTGTACTTGAAGCATTGAGCTGTCTCCACCTCGAAAGTAGTTTGTTATTTTTTGAATAAGATTTGTCAAGATATCCACCGTTTCTGATTTTTGAAACGCATGATTCACAACTTCAAGGTCAACTTTGTGATTGGAGATATTCTGTCCCACAATTCTTATCGTAAGGGTTGTGTTTTGCTTCAGTCCCCCACTGTCGGTAGCAACAAGCAAAAATTTATATCCTTCAACCGGCTGTGTTCTAAAAATCTCCAGAGTTGGCATGCCATATATATAGTTCCGTTTGGTATCAAATTTCACCCAAGAGTTTTTTGATAGGATTTTGCCATCTATGTCAATCAAACCAAGGGACAAGTTTCTTGTATCGCCGTCCGCGTCGTCGTAAAACAACTTGAAAGGAACTTTGATACCAAACTCTCCACATAAGGAAATGTTTACTGGAGTTAAACTACCGTTTACCGTTGGTGGAGTATTAATAGAAATGGCACAAGGTCCATGTTTTTCCTCGTAAACTCCACGGAGGGAAAACTCGGGCAAGAGTTTTCCCGTAAAATCATGATTTGGGTTACCATTTGGCAAGGCAAGTTTTGAATACAGTTCTTTGATTTGTTGATAATCACATGAATTGCTTGGCAGAGAGCACGCTGTCCATGTCACAGCAAGATTAACGGGATTATTATTTGTCTTGTTATATTTCACAAGTCTTAGTGAAGAACTGACGTTCAAATATGTACTAATCTTGCTCATGAGTCTAGAAAGATGCTTAACATCCGGTTGGGGTGCCTCTACGTTGATGGCTACTATAACAGTAACCTGATAGTTTGCTGCTAGTTGTGATCCTTGAAGTTTGATTCTAACGTCATCCCTTACAAACTTCCCTCCACTATCTGTGGCAATCAAAACGTAGGGGTAGCCTAATATAGGTTGATTCACCAAAATCTGTCTCCATGCTAACGCATAAAGCATTTGTGTTGAAGCATCAAATTGTACCCAAGAACTGGAAGGCAAGGGCTGCAGATTCTTTGTTAACAGAGACAAAGTAAGGTTGTTTGTATCACCGTCCTCCTTGTCCATGAATGTTTCTCGTGGTATTTTATACTGCATTAGAGCACAGGATTCCATATCTATTGAGCTAATATTATTTGCCAGTGTGGGAGCAGTATTGGTAATTGGGCGACAAGGGCCTGTCAGTTGATCAAAAACATTCTCTGGGCTAAACTGTGGTAGTAACCCTCTTCTTAGCTCAGTGATAGCTTTTATCTTGTAAGAGATTCTTTGCACCATTTCAAAATGACAAGGATTGTAACGAAGGCTGCAGATGCTCAACACGATTAGGTTTGAAGGCGGATAGCCATTTCCTTTTACGGTAGATAAAACTCTAACATTTGTGCTATTTTCTCCTTTCAATAGGTAAAATGATAGTTTATTGATAAGCAAGATTAGCTCATCCACATAAGTAGAAGTATTCACAAAGCTCTTGTATGCTAAAGTAACTTTATAGCTTTCATCAGGGACATTTCCTGTTATCTTTAGTGTAACCGTCGTGTTAACAGCAAAGTCCTGTTCATCCTTTGCCAATATTAAGAATTCAAAGCCGGTTTTTGGTTCAACTTTTGCAATATCTGAATTTGGAACGCCGTACATGGTCTGGGAACTCGTGTTAAACTGTACCCACGAGATCATATTGATTGAATGTCCATTTATATCGAGCAAAGAAATTGAAAGGTTTCTTGTGTAACCATCCTCATTGTCATAGAACGTATCCTCTGGAATGACAAATCGAAACACAGAACACAATGAAACATTGATGGCTGAAGGTGGTTTCAGTACTACAGGACGGGTGTTTGTACATGGACCTCGCATCATTGGATCAGCACTATCAACAATGAATTCAGGAGCGAGTGATCTTATAAAGTCCGGATTCAAGTATCCTCCAGGGATCTTGAGTTGGTTATCAATGATAGCAATTGCCTTATAGTCGCAAGGAAATAATCTTAGAGAACAGTCAGTCCACGATACATGGATGGAGCGTGGAGTAGAATTGGTCACGGTAAATGACAAAATCCGCATTCTGTCAAATGTTAACGTGTTCCCAATATATTTTATTAGTTTTGAGAAAAACCTGAGCAGTACATCTGAGTCTGATAATGCTGGGTCAGCATAACTTGTAAAAGACATCTTCACAAAGTAATTGTAAGGTAGCAAGGTGATATTGGTAAAGAACTTCAGCGTTGCATTTGCTTCCAAGCCTCCCTTATCTCTAGCAATCAAGCGATACTGACTAGGGAAGCTATCCATCTTATAAGGAAATCCGTAGGCAACTTGAAAGTTTTGATTGAATTGCAACCAGTTTGATGTGAGTAGCTTCTTGCCGTCAAATGACAAAAGATTCAGCGTCAAATTTCTAGTCCCTCCATCTTCGTAATCGTAAAATATTCCTGTTGGAACTTTAACTTCGAAGAAGCCACAAACGCTAGTGTTTATTGTTACCATAGAAACCAATGCTCTTGGTGGTGTATTTGGAGCGGGTGTACATAATCCATAGCTTTCTTCATGTACAGTTCTTAACACAAAATGCGGTAGAAGTGAGGCGGAAAATTCTGGTTTATTTTGATCAGACTTCGTCTTAAAAGGGGCAATAATGTGTCTTCGTGATTGCAAACTGCACAAATCGCTTGGCCAAGAACAGTTTGCATATGTAAGAGAGAGCAACGCTAGATTATCAGTGCTTTTGTTCCAGTACACTGCTACAATTCCATTACCGCCGCTGTTCCCAAGATAGGCAGATATCTTCTTCATGAGGGCAATTGGCTGATTAATATAAGGTAATGTTGCATCAAAGTAGCTTTCGACAGTAACTACAATTTGGTAGCGTACTAATAATGGAACATTTACAATGACAAACTTTAGTACTGTACTTCCAGTCTTTCCCCCTTTGTCTTTTGCTACCAACAGAAGTCTATGCTCATTTGGTGTGTTGTTATTCATTGTTGTAATTGTCGGTAGCGCGTACACCTGTTGAGAAACAACATCCAGTTGAATCCAAAAATCTTTGTTCAGCGGTTTGCGATCGGTGGTCATAAGAGTTAACTCTAAGTGACGCGTATTCCCATCTTCAAGATCTATGAAAGTATCACTTGGTATCTTGTAGTAAAAGTGATCACACACAGATATGTTAAGGACGTCAACAGGCTTGCTTAATTTTGGAGGAGTGTTAATGCCTCCTTTACAATGTCCCTGTGTTTTCTCGGTGATACTATCAATCATAAATTCAGGCCTCAGGGCTGTTTGTAAACTTTGATTAATGTCTCCGTGTGGGTCTTTAAGTTGTCTTGTGATATACGAGATTGCTTGCAAATCACAGCGGTCTAACGGTAAACTGCAATTACTCCATTCAAAAAGGCTTAAGGGTTTCTCCCCTATGCCCTCTGCATACGATTCTACAAGGACATTTGATACTTTTTTCTGCCCAAAGTATGAGGATAATTTGTGAATTAACAACAGTTGTTTGTCAACAGCAAAAAACTTGCGCGATGTAAGTGTTCGGAACACAAACATAACTTTATAATTTGATTCATTATCAAAACCTGCTATATTAACCTCAACTTTAATGTTTGCCCGGAGTCCTTCACTGTCTTCTGCAACCAGATAAAATTTGTAGCCGCCCTGTGGTTGTTGCTTAGCAACAGCACGTGTCGGTATGCCGTAAATAATATTAGACGATTGATTAAACTGCAACCAGTATTCATCAGACAGCTTTCTTCCAGCAATGTCAAGTAGATTTAGTTTTAGAACGGAATCTTCTTGATCGTAAAACGAATCCTTAGGAATTAGAAACTTGAGAAACGTACAGGATGATACATTGAGATTTAGAACGGAGACCATAGACTTTGGCGGCGTGTTTGACGGCAGGGTTTGCACCTCGACTTGAATAGTCTTAACAATAAATTGAGGAGCAAGAAATTGTATTAAATGTGGGTTTACCATTCCGTTTGTGAGTTTCAGTCTCTCTGTTGGGTCGTCTCTGCTTCTGACAGTAGAAACATTCTGATTTATAGAGCAATTGCTCCATGTGACGGAAACGGCGTGTGGCCATGTGGTGTCATTTACTTCAAATGAAATCAGCAAAACAGAATTTGCATCTGTATCTTTTAAATAATTCTTAATCTTTCTAAATAGCTCGATTATAATATTGACATGCAATGTTTTGAAATCAAGGTAGCTTGCTAATATGCCAGTGACATTATATCGAAGTGGAAACTTGTTCTCTTGGACGAAAATGACAACAGTTGAATTTGTTTCTTCTCCGTTTCTATCACTGGCAAACAAATAGAACCTGTTCAGGGGGAATGAGATTTCTGAAGACGTATTAAGTATTGGAATTCCGTATAGTTCTCTCGTCAGATTATCAAATTGAACCCAAGATGACCTACTCAATGCTTTTTTGGAGTAAGTTCGAAGCAAAAGGGAAAGATTGTTTGCTGATCCATCCTCAACATCATAAAATACATCTTCTGGGATTTTAAATCTGAAACTGCTACATAAAGTCACATTGAACAGTAGCACACTGCGTCTTGTAGTAGGAGAATGGTTTGGAATACATTCACCGCTTCTTGACTGTAAGACGTCTACCACCACAAACGCAGGTAGTACCGCTTGTTTAAACGCTTCTGCGATTTCTCCATTAGTTGACCTCAATCTTCCGTTACTTTTTCTCACATCTTGAAAATCACAGCTATTTGCATGCCGCGAGCAGTTAGTAAAAGTAACGTTAAGTTTATCTTGGATTCCTTCAATGCGGTTATAATGCAGTACTTTAATTCCACTCTCGTTTTCTGCTCCCAAATATTGAGAGATCTTCTTCACCAATTGCAATACGAGCCCCGCAGTTGGTGTTGGCTTTTCCACGAAACTACGAACGGTGACAGTCACATTATAATTACTTAGAATAGGTTTGGCGTCTATTTTTATCCTTAGTACTGTCTGAGCCGATTTACCACTACTGTCGTTTGCTTTAAGTATATACTTGTATCCTTGCTCTGGTTGGTTATAAATATTTTGATATGTTGGAAAGCCGTAAACAACTTGAGAGGCGGCATCGAACTGGACCCAAGAGTCCTTCGCCAAAGGACTTGAATCATATGTCAGAAGAGACAGTACTAAATGTCTAGTGTCGCCATGCTCTTTATCAACAAATGTGAACTTGGGGATTGTAAACCGAAATGGTTGACACAGAGAGGTAATATTTATCATTTTGATGGGGTTCTTTAATTCTGGTGGGTGGTTTTGGGTTTTCACACAAGGACCCGAACGTTGCTCCGTGATCATTTCCAGGTTAAAGAGTGGAAGTAAAGCAGCACGGAAGTTCGGATGTGCTTCATTTTGATTGACAACTTTCTCTGAAATATAATTCCTTGTAGCGTAGTCGCAAGTTGAGCCAACCAAACTACAATTTCCCCAAGTAACCAGCGTTAGTGGCGCACCACGCACAAAAGACTCAACAAATATATCATCCTTGCCTCCTAAATAGTTTTCAATTGCCTGTACAAGAACCGACAGCATATCAGCACTTGACTTTTCGTCTCCAAATGAGCTTCTCACAATCATCCTTGTTTTGTAGTTTAATTTCGGCATGGGTCCTTTAATGAAAATTGTTAAATTTGTCTCTGCTTGAAGACCTTCTGAATCTTCTGCAGTCAAGACATAACTGTAGTTAGATCGTTTTGTGTAAAGATCTCCAGTCGGTATAGCTGACAGCACCTGGGTTGAAGAGTTGAACTTTATCCATGAATCTGGCCCCAGTCGGTTCCTATCAGTGGTTGCCATCTTCAGTAATAGGCTTGTTGTGTTTCCGTTTTCCAAATCATGAAACACATCCCATGGAATTTTAAACTCTAGAGTGGTACATGGTGAGACATACAAAGGTTCTATATTTCTTCGAACAACAGGTGGGTAATTGACAGGCCCTATTACCGGCGATGATGAAACGCTTTCAGCTGGTGAGACCACTTGTGTTGTAGAAGATCTTTTAATAACATCTGGGCGGGTTGTTGAGAGCCTTTGTGGTATAGACAGTAGCGCAGTAGTACTAAAATGGATTGGTGACTTAATTTCCGCTGTGAGCATCTCAGTAGTACTTGCGTAGGTTGCTGAGATCATTTGTGTTGTAGATAGTACATCGTCAGCGTTTGAGTAAGTTGGGGAAACCATTTGTGTCAACCCAATAGCCTGTGAATGGGCTGGTGAAACCATTTGTGTTGTATATAATCCCTCATTAACACTTGATAGGGCTGGTGAAACCATCGGCGCTGTAGTCAATACCACAGAAACACTTAAGTGGGTGGGTGCAACCAATTTTGTGATAGTTGATACCTTATCAACGCCTGAATGAGACGATGAAGTTGTTGGCATTACGACTAAGAAGCCACTGTCACTTGAAAAGAAAATTCTAGATGGGCTAAAAATCTCAGAAGAAGTGCGTTTCAAAATATGTGTCGAAGAGACTTCATCAGCGATGCTTGGGAGTGTTGCTTCCGTGTACAGTACCGTGTTGGATTTATCATCGAAAGAAGACAACATCGAGTATCTCCCAGAGACGTAACTGCTTGATACTAGCACAGATGATGCTGGAGCTGATATTGACAAGACTCCCGTATGTACCGTACGTGTTTGCAGTTTTTCTTGGTTTTCCGTTGTCGTCAATTTCTCATGTGTTGTGTACAAGGCTACGCTCGAAGAGTGTATCATTGTACTTACTAAAGAGGACGATGGAGAGATGCAGACTTCGCTGGAAATGTTAACACTTACCAAGATGAACCGCGGCAGTCCTGACAGAGCCATTATTAGGTCATAGTTCACGCTCCCGTTTGCATAAATAAACAGTTTGGAGAATACTTCAATGCGGCTTGCAATGCATTCAAAGCATATTATTGATCTACTACTAAAGATCAAAGTGAAAACGTCATCATTTTGCTCTTTCTTAAACGAGAAAAAATATAGCTCTTCTCCTCTTCCAAGATGGTTTTGTAACCGTTGCAGAAGCAACTGTTTTACTAAAACGGTTGGGATAGTGTGCAAATTGCTCTTCACAGTCATGTAGGTTTTGAAACAAACTACTTGAGGCTGGCCTGTTATAGTTAAAGTAAACCTCAGGTCTGCCTTGTTTCCACATTTGTCCTGAGCCCTAAGCAGAATCTCGTATCCATTCTTGGGTTGTTGAAGCAATTCAGTTTTGGTTGGGACAATAAACAAAGCTTGTTGTGTAAGAATAAGCTCGACCCAATGGTCTTGCGGGAGTTTATCTCCATTAAGGTGATGTAGACTCAGTGTTAGCTGCCGTGTGTTTCCATCTTCATTGTCGCTGAATGTCGTACTTGGAACCACAATTTGTTGGACTTTTCCGACGTCAACATTTAACGGACCGAAGCTGGTTGACGCCCGAGGAGCAGTGTCTCCAATACAAACACTTGACGAGCTTGATGTAGTCATTGTACTAAAAGACAAAAAAACGTAAAATTTGTCGATAAAACAGAAAAATGATTTAGCAATATCAAGAACGATCTTGACCAATATTTACATATATCAACTTTCCTGAATATAACTTATTGTTTTGAAGATGCGACATACCTTGAAGGTCGTATAAGTGCCGTAGCCATTTCAGTGGAAATCACAAGTGTTGAGCCAACAATGGTGTGAGCTCGTGACGCGACATAACTTGATGTGGAGTAGTATAGCATCGTTGAAGATTGTAGTGTTTTAATCTCTGCTGACGGTTTGACTGACGCGAGGAGAGCAGTTGTAAGGGACAACACTTGGGTAGAATTAGAACAGTTCAAAACGGTATTTCCACTCATTAAGTGCCAGCCGACAACTGGAAAACCAATTGAGTCCCCTACTGATCCATTTCTCGCTTTCTCAGAGATGCAAATTGAAGAAGAATGCAATGCTTTTGGATCAACAATCCAGGAAACTGCCAAAAACTTTGTGGACGAAATGTTGCTTCCCAGTCCGGGACCTTTCTCTATCAGTGTCTTGTTGCAGACATGAAGTGCTCCGTTTGCGAGTATATCATTTGTAACTCTTGCTGTAATATTTTCTGTTGAAACCTCAAACACTTTTGAAACTTGTGTAAATACACGTATACGCTCAGTGGCATTTAGCCCTTTGTAGTCCACGGCTATTGTAACAGTTGCCATGGTAACCAGGGGGCCATAGGTACAAGGCTGGCATTGTGTGCTGGGAGGGGGGAAAACCATTATGGCAAAACACTGGGTACTAAGTTGTAATTCTTTATTTATGACAGTAATCACCATTTTATATTCCCTTGTTTCGTCAGCTAGAGGGATACCTTTGAGCTCATGAGTGTCCGGCGTAACAATGAGCCAGTTGGGAAGACCAGATTTTCCGACTTCTGCTACCTGCGGATGTAGTTTAGGAACCTTTAGTAATCAGTACGGCGACGACAACGATGAAAGAACAAAACAACATGTTTGTACAATATTTCCACGTGGGAATGTACCTGGTTTATCTACTGTCTCCATCAAGCAAAAAATACAACAACAACAATACGTTTATTGGCACTTTGAAGACATAAATGCTTACATCAGTGTAAGTCCAATACTGACAGGGCATGCACCCATAAATATAACTATTCTATGGTAATAACTATCTTACTGTTAATTTTATGATTTTATTATTACATCATAGTCCTTCATAATTTGGTGAACAAAATTACTTTTTAAATGATTTATTGTTTCATCTTTCATTGTTATCAAGTAGTGAAAAATACTGGAGTGATCGAATGTAGAAAAAATTGTTCTTCTCTTTTTTTTCTTCTCTTGCTTTTGACTCATCACTGTATCTGCGCGCCGGCTTTGGCGATTTCTCTCGACGAATTTAAAATTCTAGATTTTCAACCGTAATGTTTGGCCGGGAGGCCAACGTTTCAACCATTAGCCATTCGCCAGAGCAACTTTCCTTCAGAGTAGAAGGTTTGAATGCACTTAGACCTATTGAAAAATGAAGTACTTTTAAAATGGCGGCCATTTGTGATTTGTTAATGCGCAAGGGTTTCTGGGATGGTGTTCTATGATCACGGTCCCAGCACGCAACAACCAATGGCAACGTACTAAGCAAAGAGCTAGCATCGATTTGGAAACCATAGTTTGACATTGTCAAGCTAATGCCCATAATATAAAAGAAGTGATAAGAGCTAAATACATGGGTTTTACAATAACATGGCGAGATATTTACTCGAGGTTAGCAATTCAGTCAAGGCTACGAGGATTCAGGCTCGTAGGCAGAGGGGTGTGAAGGAGTTTCGTTTGGGTAATTGAGCAATCCTTAGACTAGTCAAGAAAAAAATACAAAATATCAAGATGTGCTAAGCTGTAAAATCACGTGAGTGATTGTTATTTTTTCGAAGAGAGAGCATGAACCTTTGAGACTTCTGTATTTTACAGCCTTACATTACCTATTTTAAAAAACGTAATTCTGTATACTGTCAGACGTCTTACCGTCACTTGCAGAGTGTCGTTTTTCCGAGTGGATATGACCATTTGGTTGGTAACATAAAGTTTTCCAACATGTGCTTCGGGACAGCTCAACATCTTTATCTGATTTCCAATAATCTGAGGACCTGCTGCATTTGCTTGCGACAATACGCTCCATGTTAATGCAAGTAGAAACATTGCGGTGAAATTTAAATGTTTTGGCAATACATTTCCCAAGGAAGCTCGCCATTTTGTCCGCTCATTTTCTGCACACGAATACATCCTTCTTTGATGTGATAACGTCTGACTTAACTAAACCAACATCTTCTGTAAAGTAGTCAATTTGTAGCCAGTACCGTCTTACATCTTTTTGCCATCGTTTTATAGCATATTCAAACTTTTGATTCTCCAAGCTCCTTCAACGCAACTCAAGAACTGTACAGATCTTAAGTTAGCTTCTGTGTCATCCAAAATTAACAACGAAGTGTTTGTATCAGCACAGACAAAGACAATTAAACAACACAGGACTTATTTATCAAGTGGACACACTCTTCTTAAACCTTTTCCTCTGTCGCAAATGATAACAGATTCTGCGGTTTCTTCGAGGACGCTCAACCTGCTTGAAGCAGTCTTCTAACAACAACAAAAGTAAAAATAATAACATTAATTAATAATGAAATGTGTAACTCATACAGCTAAAATACCGAATGATTCAATGTTTTAAAAAATTATATAGGACCGAGAAGTAGTGTAGGCCGTTAGCGTTGAAAGTTTTTAGCAATTCAAGGAAGTGTTACCTGACTAATACGCTTTGTTCCAATTCACACTCTAAACTAACAAAAACCGTTGGATTTTGCGTTGCAGTGTATTTTATTCTTAACTATGTTAAGATTGACTCCGGCTCGTCACTTGAATTTTTACTTTAGTAGCTGCCACTGATAACAAATATTTTAAAAACGGAGCAAGTTCAGATGATTACTTTTTTACCGATAAAAAGCCTGCGAAAACGTGCCGGCTGTGAGCTCTGTCGACCGTCATGACATATTTCGGTGTTTAGCGTCTTTGTTATCATGCGTTAATAATGTATAACAAACGCAGGTATATATGTATTTTATCAGTTAAAACAAATAAGTGCAACAGCAAGAGGTCCATCATTTAATGTTCAACAGGTTATTAGTGTTCTTGCTCTTTTGAAAATCTTTAAGTTGATGTTTTTGTGAGGAGAGATATTTGTACTGCAACGCTAAAGATTAGATCATTGTTTTAAAATACTAACGGAATGAGTTTTACAGAATCATGTAAATTCAAAAGTGAGTGATGTTTCTGGACATTATATTTTTATTTATTTATATTTTTATTTTTAAAACAAATAAAAAACAGCGCAGAAAAAGGAGGTACAGTACACCTATTTTAGTTGCAACTACAGCCATGAAAAATTTACATTTTGCATCAGCTCCCTTTTCGCGCCAGACGACTTTAACTTAAACTATTTTTTCCCATTCCTCGTTGGATTTAGTTATAAAATCATTTCTTATTGCTATTCGTTTTCTATTGGTTGTATTTTGCGCAATTGAACTTTAAAAGCGCTTACTGATGGACGGAGTCTATTGACCCTACATACGTAAATGAAGTGTGTGCCTAAAAATGATATATGGCTCATTGTATTCCAGTTGTCATTTATCAGTGGATAAGAAACTGAGGAAGGCTAGCATTGAAAAAAACTGTTTTTGCTGCGTTAATTGGCGAGTAAGCTGAATACAGGTTTGATCAACAAAGGTTGACATGGTATGCTATTCGCCTGCATGTGGGATATGGTGTGTAGCTGACGTTTCGAGCGTTAGCCCTGCGTCGGAGCAGCTGGAAAGATAAGAAACTTAGACGGGATATTTTTGATAAACATAACTTATGGGCGTGTTTAGCTTCCTACTCAATCAACATATTTTGGTTGTTGACAACTCTTCTTGGTAAATCATGATCAGATGTATCAGTTTCCATGTAGAGTTTGGTAAGGAAATGCAGGCGTGCAGCCCCCCTCCC
>JAOBRH010375548.1:0-11372 GCA_027575125.1 Umimayanthus parasiticus | reverse complement strand
TCGTCTGGCTTTGTGTCCACGATCTTCAGTGTGCAGGTCTCTCCATCAAACATTATCTTGATGCGCCTGTCCTCCTTGACAGGAGTGTCGTCCTTGAACCATTCAATCTTGGGTTCTGGTTTTCCCTTTACCTTGCACACCAGTTTGGTCATTTTGCCTTCCACAACTTCAACGGTTTCAAGTGGTTTGACGAACTCGGGTATATCTCCTTTGGGAACAGCGGCTAAAAAGGAAATTGTTATTGCTAAATAGATATTTTACAATGTATTACCAAGGACAAACCTATACTACTATATTTTTCAATCATCAAATAATCGTGCAGCAACAAAAAAAAATGTTAAATGTTACTGCCTTCTTTTGCTAATAATTATTAGACACTTGACTGTTAGCTGACTAGTATTACCATTAAGTAAACTGACTAATGTTTAACCAAAGTACCTTTAACTGGCTGTACTGCAGCTGCTAGAACTGCTTCTTCAATCACGACTCTGGAAAGTAATTGTGCCATGACTAGAAAAGATGACGGGCAAGCTGTGTATTAGTTAAAGGTGCAAAAAGCTGCCGTAACTAGAAAAGATGTTAGAAATTTACCTTCTACTGTCTTCACGGGAGCTGCGAGAACGGCTTCTTCTTTCACAGGTTTTTTCGGTTTCTCTTCAACTGTTAGTTTTGCTAATCCGGCAGTCTCACCCTCATTGTTTACTGCAACACACTTGTAGGTGCCTGCGTCTTCTGGACGAACTTCCTCAATGATCAACGAGAAAAGATCATCTTCCTCATCGTCTACAATCATGAACCTTCCTTCGTCCTCGATCTTGTCCTTACCCTTGTACCAGTCGACTACTGGTTCGGGAAATCCCTTTATTCGCACATCAAATCTTGCCTCCTCACCCTCTTTCACCTCAACGGGTTTTATCTTTTCTTTGAACTCTGGTCGGACACTGGCCTCGTTGACAAGCAGCTCCGCAGTGGAGGAAACTTCTCCAAGTTCATTCTTGGCTGTACATTTGTACTCAGCATCATCATCAGTTTCTGTTTCTGTAAACTTTAGCGTACAAGTCTCGCCATCAAAGTCGATAATAATTCGTTTAGTTGGTTTCAGTGGTAGTGTTTCTTTAAACCATTCAATATTTGGCCCTGGAGTACCTTTCACCTTACACACCAGTTTTGCTGGACTTCCTTCCACCACTTCTACAGTCCGCAAGGGTTGCGTGAATTCGGGTACTTTTCCCTTAGATTTCTTTGCTGCAAAAAAAAAAATATATAGAATTAAAGATACGGCATCTGTAATAGACACAACTTTAACCTTCCCAAAGGGGAATTACATGGCTTGATGTTGTAACAAAGTACCAAGGACAAGGCACAGAACCAGAAACACAACCAGCTCAAGATGCATAACATGTACAGTAAAATACAAAACAAAGGTGCTATACTGCAAAGTAAAGTTTGGACTCACATTGCAGGCGCGACTCCTGTAGTGGTTTTACTATCTCCTATTTCGTTTGAAATTTACAGCTAGTTCAAATTCATGAGATCGGAAGCATATATGAAAAATGAAACTATTCAGTTACTCGTTTTCTGCTGTATGGTCTTGCTGTAAAACAGTGTTGCTAACAAAATGATAACACAGTTTAGGCAATACATTTTACAGTAGGATCATATATTTCAGCGAAAATATTTCTTGTAGCATGAAAAAATGGTATGCGTGACTGATGATGCCCCTACTTTCCTTTTAGGAAAATAATGTTTGGGGTTTCAAAGACCAATAATAGACTAACCATGAAGAAAAGAGCGTTACAGAAATGACACAGAGAACGACAACTAAATACTGCGAAACGAAATATAAAATGACATCATCTATTGCACTGCAATAATTATATATCTCGTTTTAGTAAACAATTACAATATTTGTTTGCTATGTTTTCTTCATGGCGAACACTTTAGCAAGCTTTCAACATATGGAAAATTATTACGTCATCAGCCATACCATTCATTCCCCTGCACACAAAACTGATATATGCAAATTAAATCTCTTACACTTTAAAAAAAGTGTCAAAATAGAACTCATTGTTCCTTAACAAGCGGAACATACGGAAATCATTGTGCTTGACCTTGTGAAAACTGCATACCTTCTACGTTGACGTCAAAGGTTCTTGGTTTAGTTCCAGCCTTGTTCTTTGCTTCACATTTGTATTTACCAGAGTCTTCGGGTTTAGCGTCCTTGATAACCAGTGAAAATTTGTCGTCTTTTGACTTAAGCTTGATTCGATTCGTATCACGCAGCCGCTTGCCATCCTTGTACCAGGTCACATCTGGTTTTGGCTTGGCTTTCACTCCAACATCCAGATTCACCTCTTCTCCTTCAGTTACTACAAATGGGGCTTCTTCAACCGGACCTTCGAACACAGGTGCAACGGTTTTCTCTTTTACTACCACAGCCGCCCTGCAAGAAGCTTCACTTACTACATTCTTGGCCACACACTTGTAACTGGTAGCATCCTCAACACGAGATTCTCTAATAACAAGAAAATGGTGGAATTTATCCATGTCATCAACCAGAGGTTCAAACCGTTCAGTTTTTGATATCTTCTCCTTGCCCCTAAACCATTCCACCTCTGGTGTTGGTTTTCCCGTTACCCGTACCTCAAAGCGGATCTCTTCTCCTTCTGTAACATCCACTGGTTTCATTTTCTCTGTGAATTCGGGTCTTTTGTCTGGTTCGTTAACAAGCAGTTCGGCAGATGTGGAGGCAGTGCCGTGCTCATTGGTGGCAACACACTTGTACTCTGCCTCATCTTCAGCGTTGGTCTTGGTGATTCTCAGGCTGCACAGCTGACCAACAAAGTCAGTCTTAACTCGCCTGTCCTCTTTCACCTTTTCGTCATCCTTGAACCATTCGATGGTAGGGGTCGGCTTACCAGTTATCTCACACTCAAGTTTGGAGGGCTTGCCTTCTACTACTTCAATCTTCTCTAACGCTTTGACAATCTCAGGAGCATCACCCGGTTTCTTTTTAGCCTCTTTCGGCTTTTCGACAACCTTTAGCTTTCCAAAGCACACGACATCTCCCAAGTCGTTCTTGGCAACACACTTGTAATTCCCAGCATCAGACGGTTCTGCGTGTTCGATGATCAAAGCGAAATGGTCTTCCTCAACGGCGTCTATATGAACGAATCGGCCAGTATCTGGAATCTCCTTGAGACCTTTGAACCACTCGACTTTTGCGTGGGGTCTTGCGTCCACACGCACATCAAACCGTGCTTCTTCTCCTTCACCTACCTCAACATCAGCCATTTTCTCTGTAAAATCGGGAGCATTTAAAGCCTCGTTGACAAGCAACTCCGCAGTACAAAATGTCTTCCCAAGCTCATTTCGAGCAACGCATTCATACTCAGCCTCGTCATCAGCTTCAGTTGTTACAAATTCCAGAATGCACGTTTCTCCATCAAATGACGTCTTCACTCTGTTGTCCGGTTTAACAAGTGAACCATCTTTAAGCCACTCGATTCGAGGAGTCGGTATTCCTTCAATCCAGCACAATAACTTTGCTGGAGTATCTTCAAACACTTCTACGTTTTCTAGAAGCTTGGTAAACTGTGGAACCTTGCCACCTATCGACGGTGGGGCGGATAGATCATAGGATTTCGTCTGTGAAGGTTCTTCAGGTACTGAAAAAGCAAAATTGCAGTTTACCGTTAGCATTATCTAATTGTTTTCACAGCAGTTACTTTCCTGAACTTGCGTGTACGGAAAAGCCGAATAAATTTATAGCGGGTTGCTGTTCTTGACCGGAAAAACAACCTGTAGGGTTTAGTGTTTGTGACATGGCCTGACTTGTCAGGAGAGAGAACCCTAAAAATTGATAAGTGCAAAAAAACTATTTCAAAAACGTTTTTTGGATACCTTACAAATTTCGACTGCAACTTGGACTTCCAATTGCTTACTGTCACGGAAAAGAACGGACAAAGACAAATACAAAAATCAGTACTTATGTAAAACTTGTGTTTCTTGGTCACAGACATGGAATTCAAATGTGAATTTGGGGGCCACGCAGAGTTTTGTGGGAGGTATTTAAAAATTATCCTACAAGCTAAGCCAACGTGAGAGTACTTCAACAAAATAACTTCCTTCCATTTCAAAGCCGAACAAGTGACCACTTAAATATTAATTGCTAAATAGTGTCCGAAAACAAAACTGCCCGGCAAAGTATTACTTTACAAAATGTCCAAAATCTTTATCGGAGTTTGCCCGAAGTGAAAAAAAGTGAGCAAAATGTAACGTCTGAAAATGAATGCCGCAAACGTGTTTGTAAACACAGAAAACATGAAAAACAAAATAAGGAAACAAGTGAAAGCTGCAAAACACAGAACCCAAATATTTCTAATATCAGTTAACAAGCATCATGATTTTGATATTAATTAAACCAATAACAGTGGTTTTAAACTGTTCACTCAAAACGAATTCCCAACTTTGGAACAAGAGCAAACGAGTTTACCTTTATAGCAAGCTGACTTTTCGCTTTACAAAAAGCCGCCAGTTAAGAATAAAGGGACCGGTTGATTTAGACCTATACAAACCGCCCAATTCTATATAACTAAAATTGGTACGGAATCAACTGCGTTACGCCCCTGCACAGTACAGAGTGCTCAAGTGCAAAAGCAAAGCCAGTCAAATCTCTTACACGGAATCCATTAAGATATCGGATTTGCATAGATCTCCGGTCCTAAAAATGCAAGCGAAGAAAGACCATATTTTTTAAGCAAAGTTTAAACGTAGTTTTACCAGTTGGTGTGCAAGTGGCGCCTAACAAACTGTTAAACGGGAAGCTTAAACCTTTATTGAAGTTTCCCGTAATTACTTCATTATTTGCCGATAACTCGATTTTTATTTGAAAAAACGATAAGGACTTAGTGACGTAGCTGCTAAGTGATAAAAATTCACAAACATTTTCAGAGATAATTGGGTGGAAAAAAGATGGTGGTGGAATTTCCTGATTTTGAAGAAAGATTTTTGCATTTTATGTAAGTTTTAAAATTAAATTCTGGAGTGAGTATAGTTAATGGATAAACGCTAGCTCGTAAGCTATCTGAGGAGTGGCACTTGCTCGCTTAGGAACGGCGTTTTTTTTCCTTTAAGTTCCATCCAATCCTCCTTATCTCCAAAAAGAGCATCAATTCACCCTCAAGTAGCAAAGTTTATGAATAAACGTTACCTTCAATTGCAAGGAGGAAGCGTTTCGTCACACAACCTTTTTCGCTCTTCGCCTCACACTTGTAAACCCCCGAATCTTCTGGTGTCACGTTCTTCACCATCAAAGCGCACGTGCCGTTGTCACGCGATAAGCGCAGCTTGTCACTCTCTATCACGGGGAGGTCGTCTTTGTACCAGTTGACTTCCGGTACTGGATAACCCTTCACGCTCACCTCCATTCTAACATCATCACCTTGAGAGGCTTCCATTGGAACCTACAACAACAAGTAAATATATAGTCAGTTTTTAGGAACATTTTTAGAGGACGTTAGCCCTTTCCCTGCTCTACAGTGGATTAGCGGCAAAAAAGAAGGAAATATTCTAACCTCTAAACCAGTTGTAGAAATTAATACAAAGATTTGCCAACAACAAACCTCTTCCATTTCCTCTGCAAACTCAGGAGGGACTGCTTTCCGTGTGACCACAACTTGGCAGGCACTTTCAGACTTCCCTGCCTCGTTCATGGCTACCGCCCTGTATTCACCGGCATCAGATACCTTACAGTTCTCCAACAACAGGCAGAAGAGCTCCTTGTTCTGATCATCTACATCATCAATGATAACGATGTCACCTTTGTCTTCTAACTGAGCCCCATCCTTGAACCATTCAACCACGGGCTCGGGGTTCCCGGCCACACAGATATCAAAGCGTACCGCATCTCCCTCGTTTGCCTCAACCGGAAGTAAACCTTGCTTGAACACCGGTAAACACATGGCTTCCTCGACAATCAGCTCCGTCACTGAGGACTCCGTACCTTTTGGATTCGTGACCTGGCATTTGTATTCCGCTTCGTCATCAGGCTCCACAGCGTCGATGTTGAGTGCGTGCAGATTGCCTTCATTTTCAAATGTAATGCGCTCATCTTCCTGCAGGGGCTCGTCATCTTTGAACCACATAACCTCGTCTGCCGGGCCGCCGCCCAAACGGCACTCTAGCCTGGCGGAGTCTCCCTCCAGTACGTCTGACTCCTCGGGGAGCGGCTCGATGAGCTTTGGTTCTGGTACAAACAATGAAGTTTGTTATACATGTGAAATAAACACAATTTAGCTATGAATTGTCAAGAAAACAAGATATTTTTTATATCAACTTTGCGTGCCGTATCTCAACAATAGCAACTTTTGGATCAAAATGCAGTGGTTTTCAATGATACCTGGTCATAATTTGATGTTTAAATACATCCGCGGGAACAAGACATTTCAATGTTACGATTTTATCAATTATCAGCGATAATTTCATTGTTAAAGATAACGATAGGGATCGTGATATTTTCAGAATATTTTGTAAGTGACAAAAAACAAACTGTCATTGTTTACACACGGTCTCGAGAAATATCCGCAGCATTAGAACTGATGTGGCTGTATTCAACATAAACTATAAAGATTTTTAAAAATACACATTTGCATGAGCACTAATAGCTCAGTTCAACTTTTAACTTCTTACTTTCAACTCCGGCATCGGTTTCTTGTTTTGGTTCCTCTCTTGCTACTGGCATCACTCCTTCTTCTACTTTTGCTGTTGGCAAAACCGTTACCTAAATTAATATTTAAACGGACTAACATGTCCATGTTGTACGGCCTACAGTAAAAGTATAAATCTTTATTTAAACACGATACTAATACAAGCTTACAGCTTGCTGTTTCGTGTAACAGTATAAAATCATCTTAAAAAATAATGTTAACTGGTAGGATAAAATTTAAAATTTAAAAATATTTCTTACAATAAATTACATTGCTAAAAACGTAACCAATGACTATGCACCTGATTAAATCAAATTGGTTTCTCTAAACAATCACCACACCAATCACAGTTCTATATTAACAGAAAATTTTAAAAACGCAAGGAGTACTGCTTGTTCTTGCGTTTACACTTGTACCGTCGCGTCGCTAACATGAAAATCCCCTTACCTTCAACAAGGACTTCCGCCACCCACTTATCAATGCCGGCTGAATTCTTCGCAACACAGATATAATCCCCTTCGTCATCCTGCTCCGCGTGCTTGATCCACAGCATATGTATTTGGCCTTCGGCGGATAACTGGACCCTCTTGTCAGACTTCAGCGGCGTCTCGTCTCTCATCCACGTGACTGCGATTGGCTGAGTTCCCGTCAATCGGACCCTTAGCACCACCTCTTCGCCCTCCTGCGTGTTCACGTTGTCATACTTCTCGACTATTTTTGGAGGAGTCATCCTAACGGGAAAAGTTTAGGTACTTTTGTTTTCTCTACTTTTTATTGGTCAAAAAGGATTTTTTTATAAATCGAAATCCTATGTTTTGTTGATAAAAAAAAAAGAATAACTAGAAAAAGCAAAGTCACCCAAGGAAGATAAATCTAAGTAGTTAAAGGCAAAAATCAGTACATGCAGGCGCGGCCCGAGAGAACTTGTTCGTGCCTTCGTAAAGAACAGTATTAACTTCTTAGTAATTTTTAAATCAAAAGCAGCGGACTTTTAGAATGAAGCAAGCTTCGGAAAACTTCAAAGGGAAGTAAATCTGACTTAACACAACAACCTAAACTTATCGTGTATTTTAATTTAGTTTTGCCGTATAAATTATGTCTTTATATGTAAATGTCTTAAAATACAAATATATTAGAAATTTAAATTTAAATTACTTACTTTTCTTCATCTTCTTCGGATTCTGTAGAAGACAAAAGAAATTATGAGCTTAACAAAAATATAATCAACAACAATTTCGAATGTCCCAACTTGTAAACAAGTTGTCAAAAACCCCTAAAATGATCATTCATATTGCTGGTCTTCAAGTGTTGAAATGATTGGTGTTACTCGTTCCATCTTTGAACCAGTTGTCAAAACCCCATATATTTACCATTCATTTGTTTGATATGTTGAGTAGTACTATATTTTAGTAAACTTTCAAGGTCATTTCCAACTACAAACTACGTGCTACATGAATTTTGACGGACCTTCACCACAAGAAGTGTTGTTTCTTAGTATCAAGTCTGACACGGTCTCTATATATTTCGGCATGGCGCCAACAATTTTTCAGTGCACTAATTCCTGCTTACACGAGCTTTGAACTGACCAGGGATCAGGTGAGTTGGGCTTCCGACCCGACGCATGGTGCGAAATAGCAGCGTGCCAAATGCCAAGTGGCAGCGAAAATGGGGAACTGGCATGCCAAAAAATATTCGGATGGCCAAACGAAAGGGACAATTGTCTTGGATTACCAAAACAAATTCTGATGGCACTCCAAATTTTCTCTGATGCCATTCTAATTTTTTTTTCCTATTTCATGCGACGAATCTTAGTAATTAAATACAGTATACGATAGATTTGAAGCAAGTGTATAAGTTCGCTTGTTCATCTACAGAATTATTCCAACGTGTGCAACAGCCACTGTATCGAAAATAGTAGTGAGAAAATATACTCGCCAAGAAGAATCAGCTCGGCGGACGTGCTGACTTCGCCAGCCGTGTTCTTAACAACACACTCGTACAACGCCTCGTCATCCTCCGTCACTTTGCTAAACACCAGCCTGCTGCTCTTCTCATCCGTCACGATCTTTACCCGACTGCTTCCATACAAGACCTTGGCATCTTTCTTCCATTTCACAGTTGCTTTAGTCTCACTTCGGAACTCAACCTCTAGGGTAATCTTTTCACCTTCCTCTGCGTCTACATCTTCAAGCTCTTTAGTTATCTCTGGAGCCTTGGGTTTCTTCTGGTCTGTTGGTTTGGGTTTCTCGGCCACTTTTGGCGGCTTTTCAGCTACCTTTGGTGGTACTTTTGGAACCCTCTCCATTGGCTTTTCCTCGACAACTACTGGCTTTTCTTCAACTTTCTCTTCTTTATCTAAGAATTAACAGCGAAAGAAAACATAAAAACCAGCCTCTCTGGACTCGAGAATACGAGACTCTGTTATCTGTCTTAAAAATCCGAGTTCGATCAACTATATTTTGCTGATTTTATTTAAAATGCTTTGACGCGAGGTTTGCAAAATATAGAAATATTCCAAACAAACAAACGCAGGGTTTCAAAGAGACTTAAAATAGACCGGACTAAGACAGTTGACCAAGTAGTTAACACAAACCAATTAAGAATAATCGTTTGGAGCTCTAAATCAATTTAATAAATACAGTACTTTTCTGGTAATCATTAACCAAACAATGAGCTTGAGTACTGGGAACACTGAATAGTCTGGTTACAACTCTATATGCAAAACGATGGTGAAAGTGAATGAGACAAAGCAGTAACTAGAGTGGTCTGAGGGGGGAGGGGAAGGGAATAGACTTACAAACCTTCAACTAGAATCTCGGCATCACAACTGGCCTTGCCAGCCTTGTTACTAGCAACACACTTGTAAATCGCTTCGTCATCCACCTCAGCCGCTTTAATCACCAGTCTGTATTTGTTACCATCCCTTTCAATCTTTATTCTATCACTGGGTTTCACTTTATCATCTTCTATGAACCACGTCACTTCAGGTTGAGGTTGGCCTGTGATGACAGCGGTGAGTGTCACAGGGGTCCCCTCGATGACCTCCTCGTCCTTTGGTTTTTCAAGAAAGGCTGGGGCCACATCAACGACCTTGTCCCCTTTCACTGGCAAAGCGAACTGTACTGGTGCAAACGCAACAGGTGCCTCTTTCTCTTTGACAAAGGTTTCTGGCTGCGACGGCACCGTAGACTCTGGCGCTTTCTCTGGATTTTTCTTTTCCTCAACGGGTTCCTTGAAAGGTAGCTTGAATTGAACAGGCTCTTTGCTCACTGGCAAAACTGCTTCCACGATGGGGGAGGGCGTGACTGGTGTCATTGGCTCATTTACGAGCAACTCTGTAGTGGACGAGTCCTCACCAAAGTCGTTCTTAGCAACACACTTGTACTCGCCTTCGTCGTCAAGCTCAGTGGTTGTGAAATTGACCTCGCACAGCTGACCATCGTAGGTGACCTTAACCCGGTCACTTGGTTCAAGCGGCTCATCGTCTCGCAGCCACCTCACCGCTGGCACAGGGGCACCAACCACACGGCACTCCAGCTTGGCAGGGTATCCCTCTGACACCTCAACTGGACTAAGTTGTAGAACAAACTGAGGTGCAACTCCTCCTGTTGGTAATTTCACTGTGAGAGGAGGGAAGGCACTGTAAATCTGAGTTTCCTTTTTGTTAAATCAACGAATAATTTTCAACATCTTATCAAGAAATTCAAGAATGGAAGTTTATCTGCAAAAGTCGGCTATGAGCCAATCCTAATTCGCAGACAAAAGTATAGAAGGAAAATCAAACATGAGTTCAACTCCCCATTTTGTTAAAAATACTAGTTTGCTGAACTTGCGGTATGCTTATACATGTCTAGTTTGAACGAGGTGATTCCCCATCAATCCGGCACCAAGTCCTATGAGGAAGGTGTTCGTGATCTCGAGTACTTACGTGCACAACAATTTAAACAAACAGCCCCTTCATACCTGGTAACAAATTAGTTAAACATGCAATAAAAGAAGTTCAATACTTTTCTTTGTCAAACACTAGTCCTAAATTCATCAACTACTTTTCAGGTTTCAAACCTCTTAAGTCTTTATTATGAAAATTAATTTTGATTTTACCTTGCAGAATGCAATTCTATCATTACTACTAAAACAACACTTGAAATCGCATAAGCGTGAAAACGCTTTTGTTGTTATATTCCATCTAGATTCTTACCATCCAGCTGAGGGAACACGGTCAACTCCCCCACACTTTCGGCCTTGCCCGCCTCATTCATGGCAACACACTTGTACTCGCCAGTGTCAGTAACTTTGCAGTCTTCAATGGCCATCGAAAACAGCTCAACATCCGTGTCGTCAACCTCATCGATAATCACTACTCTTCCCTCGTCCTCCAGCTTCTTGCCATCCTACAGATTCGTAGAAAACTGTTTGGTACAGGTACAGGCTACAGTGTGATATCTGTTTACATACTTCTACCAACACAAACGTCTACTTTATCAAATGCATAAACAAACACGACATCATCACATGGCGCCTAGACAGTTTCGCTATAAAGCTTTATCATAGCTACAAGCTAATAATTTACATATTTAAAAAGATTCAAAGCTAATGGCAAATCTAATGCAATTCGAACATTTTTTCTGTGATGACAATAGTGATGAAAGGTGTGTGTGTGTAGAT
>JAOBRH010374437.1:0-11386 GCA_027575125.1 Umimayanthus parasiticus | reverse complement strand
CGATCTGGGGGGGGGTGTCGGTGCTCAGTTCAGGGTAATTATCTCGGGTGATCATTTTTACCAGAGTTTAGATTTTCTATTTTGCTTGCTCAATATAAATATCTTGTGTTTGGAAGAGCCAAATGTTGGATAAACATTTAAATGCAATCCATTGAGATCGAGTCTTCAACTTGATGCATGCAAGTTGATTCATTTCTTTTTAAAATGTTGTTCATAGCATACTCTGCTTAAATCTGTTGTTACCAATTATGAATCATACGACACGGCCCGAGTCAGGCTATGAAGTAGCCTCTTGTAATTTAACTCGTTTGTTCATCCGACCTAGAGTTCAAACACCCCAGGAGATTGTTTGTATGATTTTTCTTATTCATCTACATTTGATGGATCTATTCTAGAAACTAAACGCGTTCAGTGCTAGTGAGAAGTAAAATTTAAACTTGTCACGATCGCTTGCAAAACAACTTGCTACGTAACTATTCAATATCTTTTCTATCGAGGGATTTTAAGTTGTTTTTTCAACCGTGCTTCCTGTAGTAACAGAATCTGAATATGTCTCCAAAGTAAGAACGATTATAAAACAGTCCTGAAATGAATGTAAACAGCCTGTAGAAATTATAATTTTGCCAGGAATGTTTTGCTGTCATGCAGATGTTCAGGCGTGCGGTTACACACAAACAAAACAAACCAATTCATAAATGGACGTCTTCGATTCATCCTGTCCTTCAAGGAAATATATCAGTCTAATAGCAGTGTTTTGTTTTCATTCCGGCGTGTATCAGAATCAAATTCAAAGGATCTGTCATCTCATGCAGATAAATCAAAATATTGATTGCCGGTTGGATATTCCATATATTTTTTCAAAAATTGCTAAATCAAGACTGTAACCGTATAACGCGTAATAACAGTTGCCGCATGCACGTTTTGCGTGTATATTTCTTAGATTTGGAGTGATCTTAAGGTCTTCTTTTCTTAGATTTGGAGGATCTTAGGTCTTCTTTAAAGACTTGCAAGATTTTAGGCCTTCGTTTAAGATTTGGAGGATCTTAGGTCTTCGTTTTTCGGATTTGGAGGAGTCTTCGGTCTTCGCATTTAGGATTTGGAGGGATCCGTCTTCGCATTTTAGATTGGAATCTTAGGTCTTCACTTTTTTATAGTTCTTTGGGTTTTTTTAGATTTGGAGGATCTTAGGTCCTCGTTCAAGATTTGAAGGATCTAAACAGGTCCTCGTTTTTCATTTTGGAGGGGCTTAGCTCTTCGGTGTTTTTATAGATTTGGAAGGGCCTTAGGTCTTTAGAGGAGTTGGGTCTTTGCATTTTAGATCTGGAAGGGTCTTGGGTCTTCATTTTTTTACTTGGAGGGGGCCCTAGTTCTTTCGATTTCATTTTTGAAAGGGTCTTAGGTCTTCGTATTTCGTTTTCTATACTTGGGGATTATAGCTCTTCGTTTTTCAGATTTGGAGTTTTTAGGTCTCTATTTCTAGATCTTAGGTTTTCGCTTTTAGATTTATAGGGGGTCTTAGTTCTTCATTTTTTAGATTTGGAGGAGGTCTTAGATTTTAGCTTTTAGTTTAAAGGGGGTCTTGGGTCTTCCTTTTTTAGATTTGGAGGGGGTCTTAGATTTTAGCTTGAAGGGGGTCTTAGATCTTCCTTTTTTAGATTTGGTGGGGGGTCTTAGAATTGAAGGGGGTGTTACTTTCCAAAAGGCCTAACACATAGTATAGGCTAAGATGTCATTTCCGTCTGACAAAAACTTGCGGTGACAGAAAATGAATCCGATAGATGCAGCTACATACAGCTGCATGCAGCAAGAACTGATTCCATTACTTTAACTTGCAGTGCTCATTTACTGTAATTCATGAAACGAAAATTGACAGCATCGAGGCAAATCGCTTATTTGGTCTTACAGCATATAACCGGTAGTTGATATATACAATTACAGTTTGAAGGATTGCCTTGACTAGAATTTAACGGGGAATTTAAAAACTGGACCGATGTATAAAACTAGAGTACCATGACAATAAATAATTATGCGGGAGTCGCCGCCGTAGCCAAAGGAAAACAGGTATCAGCAAAGGATTCGCCAGAGATGAAATTAATATTTCGTATTTTCTAATGAGATGCTTTGAAGTCCCGGTGAAGTACTGATTCAACAGTGATTCACATTTCTTTCGACATGTATAATTATGAATCAGTTGACCTCTGGTCGGGAAACTATATATTTGGACGCTGAAAATTCGAGTGTTCAACGATCCATTTGACTATTTATAACAGAAATTTTTACATTTTCCGTTAGCAAACGTGCTCTTTCGAGATCTCAACATAATAATAATCTGAAATTTTATTGGATGATACTGCAGTGCAGGACATTTCTGTACTGGTTGCTGATTTCACGATTTACTATCTGGGTTGGAAGCTGGGTTTGTTCCAGGATTCGATTGGTCTGTCGTCTCCTCTGGCTTCATCGCTGGGAAGAACAGCACCTCCTGTGGGTGAAAAGTGGGAAACACTGTTTTTAAAAGCACAAATGAGGAACGAGTTTATGGACGCCCTAGACTAGTAGACCTAAAATGTTTTGCCATCTTGCCAACTGTTGCTTTACCCTATCAACTGTATAAAACGTCGTTAATTATCACACATTCTGTGTAGTATGAGTAATATTTATACATTTATATTCCGTTATTTTTGTCAGGTTAATGTAGATCGGGACTCCATTTAAACTAGTTATGCTAAAATGGAATTTCTGTATAAATATTGATTTAAACTTTTATAAAATATATTCTTTAACAATATGCAAATTTGGCTGTACATTCAAAGTTTGACTTTTTCTAGGAAAATCCTTTTGAACCACAAAATTTGGGGGGTTTTATGTTCTAAAGTAATTCGAATGAAATTTATTTTATTTGATTGTAATCGGTTTAAAAGAAATTCGTAAATATTCAAAAATCTAAAAATCTAAGATGGTTATAACATATAAATTAATTTGAGGCTTCTCTTGCAAGGCAACAGTTGCTAAAAGGCTTTCGGCTACTGCTGTATTCTTGTTCACAATGAATTTGGGAACATATCACGCGATATGTTCCCTAATTAATGAGTCCCAAATATGAGGGAGTTGGTACTGTCCACCTGTCTCTGTTCAGGCTTGGGTGGTGCGCGCGTATGCAGATGGCCTCACGCACCCCCCTCATCATCTCATCACCATCATCAATCATCACCAATCATCTTCCCTGTCCAGGATCTTAGCATTGGCAAGGAAAATCGAGGGGGATGGCTTGTATTGGTTGATGTGGCTCGAGACCTCTGAACTTAGGGCTTGGTCGTCGGTGCTCGACGAATCTTGATCTCTGGGACCTCTCCGTTTCGCCTATATACGATTCGCTACAAGGGCTCTCATCCCCAACTTTACTCCCATCACATTTAATGTGATATACCACATCACACGCATCCTGGGGAGGAATGGGATCTTTTGGTCTGGAGAGGATTTGCTTAATCTTCTGAGCTGGACAGAGATACGATCTTACATCAGCGGATCTGAAAATACGCGCACACCGCCAAGCCTCAACAGAGATAGTGGGCGGTACCAACTCCCTCATATCTGGGACTCACTAATTAGGGAACATATCACGTGATTTGTTCCCAAATTCATTGTGGACAAGGCTACAACAGCAGCCGAAAGCTTTTTAGCAACTCTCGCACAGTGTTTTGAAATTTATAATTGTTTCTGAAAATCAGCTTCCTGTGCAACAAACTCTTTTTTATAAATATACTAGTGGTTAATTAAGGCAATTATAACGTCAAAAAATTGGCATCTTGGATTATTTGGCGGCCATCTTGGATTTTTTATCACATCAGAAAAGATCGTATTTGATTCAAAATTTGTGAAAAACGGTTGGAATGAACTTTAATTAGTATAACCTGAAATTCCACACAAAAAATTCAGAAAGTTCAAAATATGAGAAAACTTTAGGAAAATTTCAGGAAACAATTTAGTGACATGTCACTCAGAAACTGGTTGTCATGGAAGCATCTTAATTAAAGAACTCAATTTTAAATTAAAGAACACAATTTTAACACATAAAACTGTTAGTAAACAAAATTGTGCATATTTAGCAGCCGATAGAAACATTTCCTCGCAATTTTTGTGCAATTTGATTAATGTTTTTTTAAGATTAATGGTATAGACCCGTTTCCACGTTGCAGGAGCAAGCCTCTCAGCAAAACCCCCCTTATTTGATAAACTGGTCAAAATAAATCTTAGAAAGAGCAATATTCTTTCTAAGGACCACAAAACGAACATTTTAAGTCCTGTTTCCTGCTTCTACTCAAAAGGCCCAGCGTAATGTCGAATTTATGAGCTACAAGACTATTATTTTGCAACAACAAAAAATGCCAGACATGCCCTTATCTAACACACTTTGTGCAATGTTCCCAAGGTTGTAACAGTAATTCGACACAAATTAAGAATCACTGCTATTAGATTTGGGGAATTTTGTCACCTCGTTAACTGTTGCAGTTTGCCACCACACGCAGCAGGCCGGCAAACCTATCTGACGGGGTGTGACTGTACGTACAGAGCCGTGAGAAACCAAAGTAAAACTACGATGGAAAACCGTTAATATACCAAGAGACAGGCCTTAAAATTTGCTTATTTTAAAAATCGAGCTAGGTCAATGTTTCTGTTCATCACCTCACAGTGCCACAATGCTCCAAAACTGAGAGCATGCCAGTCAGAGAAGAAGATTGTTTAATACTTAACTTAATTAAGTGGTGACCATGGCGACAGCTTCCGTATACAACAACATCAAACATTTTTTTAAAAATCAACATGTCAATTTGTTTATCACCATACAATTTGGTTTCAAGTAATATTTTTCACAAAGACCTAGAAAAGAGTTTCAAGCCCTTGGCCACAAATTTAAGCACTTTTTAAGAACTCTTAGAAATACTTTTTTCAAGGATTTTTAAATACAGTGCAAACCCTGGTAAACACCAGTTGTACTTCATCCATGTATTATTGACCTAAATGTACATGTACATTCACATCACCCCTTGCAAAACACGTTTTATGAGAGGCTGAACACGGATGTCACGGTTGATAGAAGTTTCAATTTCGATTTTCCCGAGCATATTATATATTAACACACAATTGGTCAGGATTACTGATACATATCCTAAACATAATATATCTACTTTCATTATTCCTAGACTGGGTGGTCACTTCAAATATCCAAAACGTTTCCACAGCTTCACCAAAATTGCCTTACTTTTCAAGACTTTCAAGACTTCATAGCAATCCTATTTAGTGTGGAGCTTATCGAGGAAGACTTTCACATTACCTTGATGTTGTTTGAGTCAGTCAGAAACATTGTCAATCGATCTATCCCCAGTCCCCAGCCAGCAGTTGGTGGTAAACCGTACTCGAGCGATGTACAGAAATTGTCGTCAACAAACATAGCCTCGTCATCACCTGCTGCCTTGTCCTGTAGGAAAAACAAAGCTCAGTTCAAAATGTATTCGTTTTCAAGTACCTTCTAGAAAGGCCACATATACTGGTCAAAGAACTGAAACTTGAATTTATCTTACATTAATATACGTAACAATGTACTTGCACAGTTTAAAAGCAACAGTTTGGGGTTTTGGTTTCCATTCAAAACAATAATAGGCTACGTATATTGGAATTGTGTTAAAATGGACCGAGGCAGCGTCTACTTCGATCTCACTTATACATTATTTGGGGTTTTCATTAATGCATAAAATTGCGTATTTTACGCCAAAAAATAATTTGGGACGCAAAAATTGAAATGATGTGCGTCGCTGGATGCAGAACATCGAAAGGATACATATACTGTGACTGTGTAGATAAAATTTGGGTGACAGAAACTTTCATTGGGCAGAGGATGTAATTCTTTTCGTTGGTGCAAAGAAAGATTCAAATCAGCTTGAACAATGCGTTTTGCATTTTGGACTTAAGTTTTAGCATATGGAACTGAAATTGAAAAAACAAACTTGTGTTGCATGTCGTTTGCTAAAAATTCAGAGATTCACATCAGACAAAATCTTTTCCTTGATTAGGTAGAACCCCTCAAAATTTATTTGGGACCCCGGATTCAAGAATAAAGGGGTCCCTGTGACCCCTCTCGAAAATTTCTACTAAAAACCAGGCTGATTCTTACAGCCCTGAGAAACTTTTTAGGGAAAAAATAGGGAATTTGAGGGATAAAATGGCTTAAAAATAGAACATTTTAAGACAAAATTACAAGGATATATACGCAAATAAATGTTGGATGTAGTGCTAAGTGATCTTCAAAAAGTATTCACTTACCATTATAGGCCATAATCATGATTAAAATGGCCCCTTTTGGATGACGCCATACATAAAAGCCTACCTCTTGTAGAATTATTTAGGTATAATGAATTTGCCCTAATCAACTGGTTGTTTTCTGACCACAGTCCCTTGGATCTGTTTTTGTAATAAACCTGTGTGCGTTTTAACTTGTTACCTGTTGTAGATTCAGAGATAAGGGGTATTTCGATAGGGGTAAGAGCTAAGGTTATTCATATTTTTTGCATGTATGGTTGCAAATTATGAGTTTTGCTAAATTCTAGAGTTTCATCGGATTGGTTGTAGTGGCGTGTATTCAGTTTCAGATGGATACGTGATGAACATTATAAGTGTACATGTATGTGTGTGCTAGCTGGGGACGTTGTTTCTGTGATGTGTAAAAAAAACGAGTGGGTAATACAAAATTTATAGGGAGGTTGGTGTAAATTATGATGGTTAGATAAGACGGGTGACTTTTCCGAGTGCCGGTACCTTAGAACTAAAGGGCTGGGTAAGCTATATCTATTCTGCTGTCCCCCTTCTCGCTCCCGGAACGTAATTATTATGGTCACTTTTACGCAGTATAGGGAAAGCTTGGTCCTCACACGTGCGAAAGTTCCCTGTAAGTTCTACCCCAGCTTTAATGACTCATACAACTTGCCTACCCACAACATTTTACACGTACAAATGCGCCATTCTGTCATGTCCCTCCCAAGCACGCAAAAACACAACACTTTTATTACTAGATCTACATAACACTATATTATTCACTTCAATCAGGATACATAATAACACTATTCAAGAGAGACGACAGTCAATTCTATCCTCTCTGAGTTCTTAATTCACAACGCATAGAAAACTGCATGCACATAAACTTGTCATACATAATATACAATCTCAACATAAACAAAGTCAAACAAAAACACATCCGGGGGATTGCTATCTTGTTCATTGTTTGGAAGTGACTATAATAATTACGTTCCAGGGGGACAGCAAAATAGATATAGCTTACCCGGCCCTTTTAGCTATCCGACGAGAGTTTAAAAGTGCCAGTACGCGAAAAAGTTACCCGACCTGTTTAGCCATCATAATTAACACAGGCCTCTCCACAAGTCGTATATTATCCACTCAAACCACAGACACAGCGTCCCCAGCTAGCACACATATAGTGTTCATCTTCTCCCAACCTGAAACATGCACACACGCCATTACGACCAAACCGACGAAACACTAGAATCATTTCTAGAATTTAGCAAACTCAGAATATGCAACCACACACACACACACACAAAATAAATAACAGCCCTATCGAAATACCCCTCATCTCTGAATCCGCAACAGACAGTATGTTAAAACACACACTGTCACAGGCTTATAACAAAAAAACACAGATCAAGGGATTGTGGTCCGATTAAGTGTAAATACCGAAAAACAAAACCAAGCAAATGCTGTACACCTCGACATCACCGGGCGACTGGGATGGATATATGGAAAGACAAAAATTAGGGATAATTAGGAAAAATAGCCTAAAATGGGTGGCAAATAAGGGTTTTTAAGGAGATTGAAAAAAATTTAGGAATTCTAGGAATTTTAGGGCCGTAAGAATGCCTGTAAAAACCCTAGCAAGGAAACATGATGAAGAGGGTACATGAAGTGGGATGGCTGCTAGTAAAGCAAAATGACCAGCAATTATTTAGCTGGTTGTTTATGTCATGTTTATAATGTCAAACCTTTCTGTAGATATTATAGTTTTGAGAAAGAGAAAAACGCGTCCAATTGTAAGTCCATTGTCCTAACCACCATGCTACCGAGACACCTCTAGGCACGCGGGCTCAAACTTACTTCATGCAGTGCATGCACTGGACAATCACGAAGTGAAAACTAAAAAAACAACAAAAAGAACGGAGACGGGTACTTTTCCCTTCTTTGTTCATGGGCAGTACAACTCGTCCAAACAATTTCGCCTGTCTTCGTGTGTTTTTTACCCCTAAGAGTTAGGAATGCTATTTTTCCGAGCCTACTTACAACATATCTTCCTGTGATTTCCGAGTTCACATAATCTTCTCTGGTTACCAAACATAATCAGTAATCGGTGCCTTTGCTTTATTTATATCCTTAGTTTTACAGCCACCACAACATAACTTTATCACTAGTAATGCAAGTACATAATAACAGTAATAATGATAAACAATAAGTTTCAACTCTTACTTCAGTATAAATCTTCATTGCAAGTGAGGCAAGTAGCAAAAGCAATACATTAAATACACAAATAAACAGATAGATATATAAATAAGAGTAACAATTACAAGTAGTACACATCTACCTTGGCTTGCTGTTCAAACCTCTGTCTCTGTACCATAGGGTCATTCAACTCTGTATAAGCGTTGCAAATTTCCTTCTTTTGAACAAACAACTCAAATCTCTCGGTCAAGCCCTTTTCTGAACGGTGCCTGGAACAAAGCAAAATAATCAGCACTTGGAATTTGATGCTTGAGCACTGCTGAGGCATGTTGGCTACCTTCTGCCAATATTTAGGGACAGAAAAATTGCAATTTTTCAATGAAAAGTAGAGATTTCAAGGGATAATCGGGTGGAAAATAGAGCTACATTTATTTTAGGGCTTCTATTTATGAAATGAACAAATTCTCTTCCCTTTCTACCACTGGTATCCGAACTCAAATAAAATACTAGTATAAGGCATTAGTGAAATGCTTGACATGAATTTAATATCAATGAAATATGAAGTCCCTGACACCACCGTCACTCAAAATATAATTTTATTCATTCAAAGTCCATACAAGGTACCAAGGTATTAATTCTCAGGACCTCTGCTCAGGTCTATGGCAATGCATGACTCAGGGAGTGCTAACTAAATTAGCATGCAACAGCAACAAACATATAACTTTTGAAAGTTCAAAGCATAGCAAGACCGTCAGACAAAACTAACTACCTTGAAAAGTACTACAATCGAACCTCGTTTATCCAGCCTCATTGGGAGTAGACGAAATAAGGCAGACAATGGAAAACATTAATATTAATGAAAAACAAAACTATCTAAATTAAGAAAACGACATTCAATCATGAAATAACACTTTTACTATTGTACATCTTCACTCGAATATTCTTCATTAGTTAAGATGCATGCGAGCACTGCTTTTACTCATTGAAAGTGTAGCCAAGTCAAGTTTACAACTCAAACTTAAAACTATATAAAGTCGCACTACGTCTTTGAGATGTCATGGAATATCCTCACATAGGATCCACTTGTTTATCTGCACGTTTTCACGAGTGCAATGTGTAAATATGGATTTTACAGGAGTCACTGCGTAGTGTAATAGTTCCACAGTGTTTCATGAGCTGAAACAGATGTGGTAGTTTCGTGAATTTCACACAATATTGAGTTTTCGATATCAGTGCGAACACAGTACTTTAGGTTTTCCAACTTGCTATATTTGGAAATGTACCACGTGGTATGAAGATCACGCTACCTGACGTGAACATCTGTATCTGACAAGTGTGTCACGAATTAAAGTTTAGAAAACGAAAAGTTAAAAAATTATCAGCCGTTTTCATTGACGTTTCCGTCCTAGCTGCTTAAGGTCCCTAATAACGCCACAGACTACCACAGGCACTGCCTAAAAGTATATTGGTCTGTTGTTTCTCTGCCAATCAAAACGTATGGGCATGTAGAGGCAAACCACAATGGATTTTGTTCTCATCTATAAAACAAGAAATAATCCCATTAATAACTGCAATGATTATTCTGATAACAGTTAATCCAATAGAAGAAGTTTGGTTCGAATCGATAAGATGCAACTTTAAGTCCGCCTTTTAAAAATTAGAATCCATTTCCAGGAAATGGGCAACAACAGAACAGAAGAGGTAATTGTTACATCCGTGAAATTTCGCATGCTTAAAAAGCGTTTTTCACTAAAGAATACCAGTAACTTTTATTTTCTCAATGTTTCGAAAATAATTTCGGCGAAAGGAGTTTTCACATAAATTATTTTAATTGTTTTGAACGGTGTTGTTGTTATTATTATTATTATTATTACTATTGTTGTTGTCATTATTATTTAACAATTATTCTCTGAAATCGAGGTGAATAATGGCAGAATATTCGCATGTCGGTGAATATTCTAAAAGCCACTATTCACTGACATTGAAGAGAATAATTGAATTAGCATATACAAACTCGGTGACAACACAACGCATTCAAGAAAAGTAAGCAAGAAGTGTTCAGTTTGATCTCTTTTAATTTCTCCCAACGTATCTACAGTATTGGGCATGCGCTCGTAGTTGGCTGCCTCATTTCCATGCTCAATTTATGCATGAAACTTACAGTTTGCAAAAAGATGGCGGCTCTGCAACTGAGTTTTGAAGTTTTCATAAAAATTGGCGATCTTCAACAATATCTGTTAAAGCTGACCGGACAAAATTGCTGTTCAAGTTATTAATACCTTGAAGTATTACCTAAAAATAGAAATTGAAAGAACACTTTGAGAAGTTTTCTCCGGAAATAATGCCATGTGCTTGCTGTTGGAGTGTTGGAACTATTGGAAATCATTTTTAAGAGAGAGCGACAAATGGAGACGTCTTGCTCAATGGAAGTTGAGTTGACTTGGATAGGACTTTGACATGGAGCCCTGAAAGGACAGTCGTTGTTCAAGGAGAGAGACATCAGCGGAGCTCAGTGGCGGTCAGGACAAAAGGCATTGGACATGTGAGCAAATTGTGTGTTAAAACATTGTTTATCTCTGAAAACTTTCATTCCTAATCTCGTAGCCTTCTTTGTATCATTAGGAATTGTAATACCTTGCATTTGCAATATGTCGTTCTCGGTCACTTCGGCAAAACGGGAGTTTACATCGGCTGGCCATTGTTTCATTATCCACCTCCCAGGATGTGGACAATGTCCATTACTCAGAGATAACGAACCAATCAGATTGCTTGAAATACCAATGTCACCGAGTTTGTATATGCTAATTACTATTACTATTATTGTTATTATCATTATTTTCATCATCTATAATATTATAAATTATAAAAATTATATTATAAAAATAAA
>JAOBRH010372215.1:0-11392 GCA_027575125.1 Umimayanthus parasiticus | reverse complement strand
AATGTGAATGAAATATGTTACATAAAATGATTGAACTAAATCTGTTCAATTGTTGATTTATTGATATTTTCAGTAGTGGTACTTGTAATGTATCAAGTGCTGTAAGGTGTGGCACATTCTTAAGTAATGTATCGCATTTACCTTTATTTTTATTTTTTTCCCGCCTCCGCTCTTAAGTTTCTGGCCAAAATGTTCAAAAAACAGGAAATTAAATTGTTCTGGCCTTATATAAATATTAGGTTACAGAACTATAATAATATCACCAATTATTTCACAAGTACTGAAATTAACTCATCGAAGACTCACTGTGAAAAGTAATATTATGGAAATTCAATTAGCCACTCAAGACAAGGGTGGCCTTATGCACATACCGGTGTGCATTTCCGTCACATCTCAATGTCTGATCACATCAGCAGCAGCCCAAAGGCAGCAGATGCCTTTTTGCAGCCTTCTTGCTGCCTCTTTGTTGCCTTTCTGCCACCTTTTGCTGCCCTGGAAGTGTAGCTACATCACATGATAAATCAAAAGGCATCAGCCCAAACTGCCAACGAAACATTTATCTTGATGTGCTCTCGGTGTTCCGTTTCTCAGTTGATTCAATTTTTGCAAAGTACATGTAAAGGTTGTTTCTTGCTTTGAAGAACATAATCTGGAGAGCATACTCTCAAGTGCATGTACCAGTGCACTTATTTTGTGTCCTAAAAATCCACGCGTTTATACATGTACTTACGAACTTATTATTTTTGCACGGTATGTTTAAGATTTTTTTCATTTTTTTGCAAAGGCTTGTCGCTTTTGAAAACAATTCACTGAACATCTTTTACAGCTTGTGGGTGAAAAAAAAAACTTAGCAAACAACATAAGGCCCATAAGCACTTGATGTTTTTCAAGTTTATTTGAATCTGAATTTTTGAAGTTTATTTGGCAATGAATATTTTGTAATATTAAGGTAGCGCAAAAACCTCAGGACAGATTTTTTTTAAACTTTCTTAAAAAATGTTCTTTGATGTACAAAAAATTTTGATGCAATAAAAAAGGAAGTTCACCAACTACTTTTCATGTAAAATGCAATCGAATGGTAAACATAGGGTGTACTTGGGCCTCTGTATAGTTTCCATGGAAACAAAATTTATGTTGGGAGTACAAGAATTGAGAAGTTAGAAGCTGTTGTAACACCACCTAGCAAGAACTGCCACTAATCCATCATGATGTGCAAGAAAGCCTTTTGTAAAGTTCAGTGGCTCAGTAAAATGCAAAACAGGTGGGAGCCACCTTAAAGTCTCCAAAAGCAGAGTTCAAAATGCCCACTGGCATCTTAAATGGTACAAAAAAGCAGAAAATGCAGCAGTCAAAAATTGTTCTACATCAGCTGAAATTCATTTTCTCACAAAAAAGTCATCACACATTTTGAAACTCTGGCAGGAGGAAATAAACAAGATGAACCAACAGGTATATGAAATTGTTGTTTAACATTTGTATATTATTCATGAACAAGCCCAAATGCAGCCTTGCATCCTCCGTAAATGTGATTAACTTCATAAAAGCAGATTTTCATAACGTAAACAGTTCATTATTTCCAAAGTTTATTTATTATGCAATCAATACTTTACTGGGTTAGGGAATACGATAAAACACAGAACTACCATAAGTTTGAAAACGATATCTTAACTATTACTCGAGTTAAGCCAATTATTTTTAGTTATTTTGTAATGAGCACCAGCATTGTGTGCAAGGCCAAGTGCGAACAATAATTTTTCACTAACTAGTGAGAAAATATGGTTTATCTATTCTAATCAGCAGAGGGAACAATGAAGCTTCACTAGTGATGAATAATCGTTTCACTATACACCTCATCACTCGGCACAATATTCCTGCAATTTTCTGAAAATTTAGAACTACAGTATGGCCAATGAAAGATTTTTGTTCTGTTTGTTCTGCTACAAAGCTCATTTTGGAACATGAAAACAAAAAGACTCAGCAAGATACTGGATATTTAGTAAAACACCTCAATGAGCTTAATATTGACAGTACTGTTAGTAGTAGTAACCCTTTTGTATCACCAGTCAAAAAAATGCATTAAACAACAACAACCTTTATTGTACTCCTCAAGATGAAATAGTTAAAGTGTTTTCATAAATAAATTTTAGCTTACAAATTGACTATACAGAAAAAAAATATATATTGAAAGCTCTTTAAACAATAATTAATAAGTATTTTAGAAGTACTGACATCTAAAATAACCACAGGGTTAACAGATTTAGGTGCAAGCTTACATGAAAATTTATAAGCACGCGAAAAAGTTTGTGTAAAAGTTTGTGTATTGTTAGTAAATGGTTCTGTCAAGTGAATGTTTCATTCTGGCAAGTAAACTCTGAAAGTACATGATTGTACTTGCTAAAAGGATGAGCAAGTTTTCAAATTTTTTGAATTTTATAACTACAAATTTATAATAAATTATGTTAAATAAATTAAGAGTTCGGTGCAAAAACGGCCTAAGTGACGATTTTTGGTGACTTTTTAAAATACTGGGAAATTTTGGTTTTTTTTCACAGCTACATGTATACTGTATTCTAGGCTGATGGTACATAGCAAATAGGTTTTCTGCGAACTTGGGAGACTTGCCATGAAAATAACTGGGGAAGGGGGGGTGCGGTCCATTTTGAAAGAATGGACTAGCTACACTAGAAACTATAAATTATGTTAAATAAAGGAAGAACTTGGTGCAAAAACGGCCTAAGTGACGATTTTAATTTTTTGGTGACTTTTTAAAATACTGGGAAATTTTGGGGGTATTTTTTCACAGTTATACTGCATATTTCTAGGCTGATGGTACATAGCAAATAGGTTTTCTGAGAACTTGGGAGACTTGCCATGAAAATAACTGGGGAAGGGGTGGGGGTGGTCCCTTTTGAAAGAATGGACTAGCCACAGTTTATCAAGGGTTTTAGTAATCAAACAAAGGTGACAGACACCCATCTACTTCTTTCGGTTGTTGAGTTAAAACCTTTCCTGAGCATTTCTGTTTGTTGGTTTTGGTTTTGGGACTAGGAAGCAGAGCCCAGGAGAGGCAGAGTACATGTAGCTGTCTGCAGAACTGAGAGCTATAGGTAAAATGAAATCTTCTATTTTGGAGTGAAAAAAGCTTCCGGAACACCTTTTCCTGCCAAGGTAAATCTATTACTGCAAGTCTAGTTTGGGATTTTTTTTTTAAAAAGTCACATCCACCAAGGGAAAGAGTGTAAACTAAGTGTTTTTTACCCCCAGCAGGAACTTATAAGAATTTCTAGTTAGAATTTTGGAAACTTTTCTTTCCTGGTCAAAAGTAAATTAACTTGATAATGTTTGGGTGGAAATTCCATTTGTATTACAAAAACAAAGTGTTAGCTATATAACATGATTCCTTTGGCCACTGTAGCATTGCAGGAAAGTAGATAATTTCAAGGTTTTATGAAGGGTGGTCCAGATCTTCACTTAGACCATTTTTGAAATGAGCTCTTCAACTATTAAAAGTAAAAACTGAAAAAAAAATCCAAGACTTTGCACACTTACATTATTTGATTCTCCCGCAGCACACTGGGCAAGCGTAGCTGCTGTACTGAAGTCCACTGACAGAAAGAAGAATGGCAAGGCCTCCCTAGAAAACACCAGTAGGACACATTGTAAACATAGTCATATGACATAGTACTCGTTGTTACAAATCAAACCTTATTAGAACACAGACCAACATCTCACACAAAAATGATACATGACAGGATGTACATGTACATGTAGCAAAAACAAAACATGTTACATTATTTTATAATATTATTTGTTGTTGGTTGATCATGCATCTGGGTGACTACAGCATATAATAGACCATTGCACGGTTTCCATTGCCATCTTGGATGTAGGACAGTTGTGGCAAGAATTACAGCAAGTGTATGGGGTATTGTTCAATTTTCAACGCCGATAACTCTGCAATTAATTATACAATCATGTACATTGGATTTTGACAAAAAGTGTCTTTTAAAAGGTATTGATATGGAAATTATATAATCAAAATAGAAAGAATAGGTTAAGGCTTAATAGTTTGTAATCAAAATTTTAAAACTCCATACAAATGCTTGAATCAAAACTTTAGGATTTGTTTGGAGACCTGTTTAAAATTATATTAATTACGAAGGTTGTAGCCTTATATTCTTCTTTTTGTTTTGAAGATATAATTTCTATATCATTACCTTTTTAAAGACACATAGTTTTTCTCACTAAAAGGCAAGCATTTTCAGTATTGTAAAATAAAGATGTATTTCTTTTAAAACATTTGTCAAGATGTTGCTGTTTAGTATGGTGAGACTTAGACAAAACATCGGTTTATTAACAGTGAAAGGTTTGAACCCAGGTGAGTCAATGTTGTGGTTTGAGTGATCGTTCGGGTTTGTAGTGTAGTCCTGAGGACTGTTGTTGGTGTTGACTGATGTTTCGACAACCTGAGCAGAAGCCATCATCAGATGGTACTTTGAGAAATGAAATATTTAGCTAAGTGCTAAATTGGCCCTGGGATTTGGTACAAGTTTTGCAAAACAAAATATTTTACAAAGTACAAACTGGCCTGGGGAATTGGTACTTTGAGAAATGAAATATTTCATTTTGTTTTGTTTTGTTTTGCAAAGTGCCATTTACAAGCCCTTTAAAATGAGTTGAGCAACATTAGATGATTTCAAGTGTTTTGCATGATATTTTTTCTACCTCTGTGTTCATTCATGCAACAAATTGGAGCAAGTGTGCCAACTGTTCAGCAAGATGGTGGGAAAAATTCTTTAGGCAATGAAAAAAGACTAACTGAAGACACTTTAGGAAAAATTGAAAACCCAAACTAAAAAACAGAATTGTGATCTTAAATTCGTCACACCAGCTTCCCTTCAGCTTGTTCCACAAGACTAAAAACACAATAAATTGTAGGTGTAAACTGGTCCCAGTTCCTATTTTATATCTTGGTCCAAGTAGTTTGAAAGGAACTTTATGTTGATAACAAAAGCTACAAGTAAAGTCACTTAGTAAGTACCCTTGATTAATGACAAACTTAACTTGTAATAACATTCTAGTCTTATAATCTGAAGTACAAACCAATGAAAATACAACTTTCCTTACCTGAGAGCTACAAAATCTTTACTAAACAAATGCAGAACTATGGAACTGAACATTGTGCAGGAAAATAGAATGTAGACAGCAATGATACCTGGAACCAAATACACCCCACATTATTAGCATTGTGCATACATCCCAGCAAGTTCTGCCTCAAATTTTATAGGAATATAGGAGTTTTTTGACAAAAATATAGGAGTTTTATAGGAATTTGGGTTAAAATATAGGAGCAAACTACACAACAAATTTATCATTTACCAGTGATCTGCCTTTATTTTACTTTGTTTTCACCAGGGCACATATCAAGTTGAACAGAAACACAAACTAAGATGCCGTAAACTGCTGTTGGCCAGATATCTCAAGCAAAACTACAATAGTATTTTAACCCCTCAGCAATGTTACCAATTTCAATTTAATGCCTTTGACGGTATATCGATACACAATTTATGAACAGTTTAATAAATCTCCCATTAAAGGCCTGGGGAACAAAGGTAGCTAGCACTAATCTTTACTTGAAAATATTCAGGCTTTTCTAGACCTTTTATTGCCATATTCTGAACTGAAGAACCCGTCAATAATTGTTTGCTTTCGCTTTGAAAGTTTTTGCTGTTGCTTTCTCATTTGGTTTAACTCTTTCCTTGCACTGTCAATTCTTGCTTCTGCAGCTTCGATCATAGCCTAAGCAACTGACATTTCTCTAAAGTTTTTGTTCTTGATTGCAGATTGAAGTTTCTTGCTCGCATCTTTCAAGATTGTGTTGCCTACTTCCATTTCTTCTTCTTGGTCGTTCACCATCTTTTCAAGTTCTTTATCTTTGCTAACCAAATCTTTCTTTTCCTTTGACAGCTTCTCTTGAGCCGCTTTTACTCACAGTTCTTCTTCTTTCTGTTCATCAAGAGCTCTCTGCCTGTTTCTGCGTTCCTCTCTCTCTTTCTCTAGTTTTGATTGGTAAGAGGAATGAGCTGCACGGCCCATTTGAAGGAATTTCTTTGTGATGGCGATGGAAGCAGGGCTACTGAACGGCTTCAGTCCATCATTTGTTGCTCGTATTCCATCAACATAAGCTTCAGTTAGGCGAACTCTCTCCTGTGTAACACTTTTACCGCTTTCCGAAAATACCCTTTCCACCTCTGCGTTTCTATGGCCCAACACAATGGTTGCCTTAACGACTTGCATGAGCAGTGGGAATTTCTTTTTACCTGCTGCATCGCTGATGGTGTCAACTTTGCTACAGAAGTAGTCAATCCTTATTGGCTTTGCTTCCTCCATGTACCACTTTTCAGATATTGCTTCCAGTTGAAAGATCTTGTACTCATCACTTAGTTTGTCCAAGTCCACACCCAAGCACTTGCAACTTGTTGGCCATTAGTTTGATCACCTTTGGGGCCCACATTTCTGATCGAGCATTGGGCTTGATAACTCTACAACAATTACATATAAGGATGGTATTTGACAGGTAAAGCTTGTCAACTAAATGCTTTGCTGAAGTCATCAAGAACAACTTTGCTCCAAGTACAAACTGCTTCTGCTTCTCAACTGACAACTTGCTTACTGCTCTTCTGGTCTCCTCACCAATTTCAAGATCTTTGACACCCAAATGATTGTTGCTTGCTTTCACATCAATAGTTCCAAGTTTCTCGCCATCCTTGTTCATCAAAACTTCCTTCTTAATAAATCACCCCATTAACAACCTTAACAGAAGGCTGAACTTCTCATTAAGCATGTGAATGAGAGGCTCTTCGTTCTGAAAAAACTTCAAAAAGGGCTCGAAAATACCTCCAACAGAGAGAAGAAAGTGCACCTTTGCAACTGTATCCTTAGACATGAGCTGGCTTTTGATGCGAATGTACCTTGCACTGCTTGTCATTGAGCGTTGTTTCCTTGGTAGTTCTAGTAGAAAGTACTTTTCTTGAGCTTGGAACTGCTCAAAAGCTCGTACAACTGCAGGGGGAAGGGACAACCATCTGCTCTCAACATGTTTGAGAAATTTATGTTGAGCTAAGCCCAGTTCTTGCTGTATAGCCTCAAAGTCTTCTCTGCGTGCTGCAGATTGTTTGAACCATCAGTGCAGATCAATGACAAATTCTGATATCTCATTTGCAAACACGCCGAGGCCTTTACCAAATGCGTTGTACCAAATATGAAGGTTACAGGTACTGATATCAACGAGACCATGGCTCCTCCCAGGTAGGGATAAGACAGCATCGGTCACAATTCTCCAGACTGTTTTGTTGACATTTGGTCCATCACTTTCAAGCATCAGAAGCTTTTCCAAGGCTAGACCATTATCTTGTATTGACGATAATATTTTATCAGCTATCTGTTGACCTGTTGCATGACCCATAAAATAGGTTTGTACATGTACAACATGTAGATGGTGTACAACAACTTGAGACTGATCAAGGGACCAATACCGAATCTTGATATCAAGCTGCTTGTTCACTTGGGCGTTTGTTGTTTAATCATACTGAAGAGTAAATGGCGTCTCCGACGTTTTCACATAATTTGAAAGAACTTGCTTGAAGTACGAGCCACTCGCTTCAGAAACCAGATATAAAACTTTAGATGAGCTCATTGTAAATGATTCTGGTACTTTACCAGGAAACATAGCATTAAATGTCTCTTTAATGTTGTCAAAAGAGGCATAACTGTAGTGAGAACTAACAACTTTCATGGCCCAAATCAGCACATTACTAGGATCTGCAGTATCTTCATTACCTATTTAACAAAAATCTGGCTAAAATATAGGAAATATAGGGAATTTTTCTGAAATATAGGAGTTTTATAGGAATCCTATAAAAACATAGGAAATATAGCAAATATAGGAGGTCTGGGATCTATGGAAGAGAGAAAGAAAGAAAGAAAGAAAGAAAGAAAGCATCAGAGACATTCTGCACATGCGCACCTAATAGTTTGATTACCTACCCTGGTTGCAAACTGTCTCGCTACTCTGTGCAAAATTCTTCCAGCTTCACCAAATTCCTGATTTATAATAAAACACAAACAATTTTTAAGAAAATGCCAAGGCGATAACGTACTTTGAATAAATTCATAAAAGAAAAAACTCCTCACCTGAGCGCCGGCAAATAATTCCTCAGTGCTCTGGAATTTTCCTTCACCTCTGAACCATAAACGAAAGGAAAACAATTACGAAAAGTAGGACAACAAACAAAGGCAATTATGATAAATAAAAGCAGAGACATTTCGAAGATTTTAGTGAGGTTAGAAGATTCAACCTAGACTTATTGATACAAATTAAAGTTTAGGTGAAGCAATCAAAGTTTTACGAAGTGATCAAAGGCTTTAGGAGACACCAAACTACAAGGTAAGATTTAAATGTGATGAACAAAAAGCCAGCCAGACCTCAAGTCAGGTAAAGCAAAACCGACACGAGTGCGACAAGTTTTAAACGACTGAATCAACAATGGAGTTACGAAATTGTGTCGTATTAAAGGTATTCTGCCGAACTGAACTGAATTAGACAGGGCAACAATATGACCATCTAAACCGGTATGAAACGCTGCTATGGCGCTGTCCATACTCGTAAGTGGTGTGCCACCGCTGTCGGAGACTTCTCATGTGGGGCCGGTGCACTGGTCCTACGCCAATATCCCATTCATAAACGGTCGACGCATTTATAACGTCGATACCATTTGTAATATATAAACAATAAAAAAATATGAATGTCACAAATCAAGTTGTTGGCATAGTGGTAGTGTATAGGACTGGAATGCCAGCGGTCACAGCTTTAAGACACGGTAATTCTGTTATTTGTTTTTTACTTCGCTTTTGTTTTCTTTTTTCTTTATTTATTTTCTTCTTTTAGAGTTATTTTTGGTTTTGATTAGGGTAAGGGTTAAGGTTAAGGTCAGAGTTAGTCGCAATAGACCAGTTTCGTGTTCCCAGTTGCCGCTGATTGCAATGACTAGAGACTTGTTTTTACAGTGCGAGCCTCGACTTAATGTTAAATATTCATAAATCCCAGAGCGAATATGAGCTATTCACAGCTCTGTGTATTGTTGGAAATTCAGACCTCGCCGGTATTTACGAATATTTAACATCAAGTCGAGGCTCGTGCTGTAAAAACGAGTCTATAGTCATTGTAATCAGCGGCAACTTTGTCTTCTTCATGAAAACGACAATAGGCTGGTGTTTGAAAGGACAAAGATCTACGGTTTACAAAAGGGCAGAAAATGTCGGTCCCTACACCTACTTAGTAAAGAGGTACATCTCGTTGACCATATCCGACATCTCCCTGGCCCTCTGTACAATTTGGCCATCTGTGGCCACAAGCGGGTGCAACTCATTCCCTGATGTCATCAGATTCACATCGGATATCAACTTGAAGATTTTCTCTTGCTCCTGTTGTTTTTTTTAAAGTAATAAAAAAGCTTAGTTTTGAAGTAATCTGTGTTTTCACTGTTTCATGAAGTAACAGTAAGGACACTTCAGGGTTGTTGATAAATCTCAGCATTAGCACAACGAGGACAGCCATGAACTAGATTATGCTGTTCCTATTAAATACGAATTTTATAAGAGACAACCCTGACTGCAAATGACAAATTTTCTCAGATGTAACATTTTAGAGTTTACATCCATCCATCCATCCGTCCGTCTGTCTGTCTGTCTATCTTTCCGTTCATTCATTCATTCATTCAATCAATTATTCATTCATTCGTTCGTTCATTTGTTCATTCGATAATTCATTCATTCATTCATCCATTGATTCATTCAAACAGCTCTAGCTTAGAGAGTGTTTAAATTGTAAAATGACACGATTCTGTGTCTTACCCTATCCAAGCTGAGAACCCTATGCAATGCCTCACACTTTGATCTTTCACATACATAGTCTCCTCCACGTGCAGCTCAGAATACCTTCCTCAACTCACCCGGGAATCTGCAACGGCCTTTTCTGGTTCAGTCTCTGTGTCCGAATTAAAACTGCTGCTTCGTGAACGAGAGACCTTCCTTTTCTGTTGAATGAATTCAGTTTAATAGTAGTGTATACAAGTATTGAAAGTGGAGTCAAATATACTTGTATCAAAATGTCACGTGACAGACGTACCAAATTTTGTCAATCAAAATGTCACGTGACAGACGTACCATCATTCTCTCTACGATGTTGGTGTATTCCTTCACTCTCTCTTCCGGTAGGTTTGCTTCATCGTCTGTGCAGTCAAATGTACAAACAAAACAAATATATTACCTGTTTAAAACATTGTCTAAAAACTTTTAAAAGCTTCTTGCCAATTATACTAGAGTGCAAGATTTGCTTATTGCCTGGCAAATTCTTCCTTCTCCCCATTTCTTTCTCTATACACGACAACAAGCTAGAAATTGGTACTTTAACCCGCTCTAATGTCGTCTTTCAAGCAGTGTTGATAGCTCTTTCATTACGCTTTGAGTGTTAGAATTAGAATGAAAAATCCTTGACCACGGCTCTTGATTTATTAGTCACAAATCCTCCATGTTATCCACGACGAGCAACGCAATATAAATTAATTCTCCACAGCGGAAGCCAAGCGAAAACATGTACCGACGCTCGTGAACGGTCAAATTTTGTACTTAGGAAAAGGGATTGCTTGACAAGCAAAGAATAGTTTGTGGCTATCTGTGCTACTACACCTGCAAAACTATCTGTGCATCCCTACATGCGAGGATATCTGTGACATCTTTAAGTAACAATCCTTTTAAAAAGTAAAGAACCTTCTATTGTCTTGCGGCATTTTTGCTTTCTCCACATTAGAATGTTTGGATTTTTATACTGAGAATACATCAACCCTTACACAACACGTTTTTGACAAAAAATGTAATAAGATTTTGTTTTAAAGTGATGTTTCTTTTGTGCTACAAAGATTTTGTTTTAAAGTGATGTTTTAAAGACTTTAAGACTTTGTTTTAAAGTGATGTTTCTTTTGTGCTACAATCCTGAGACTACAAAACAACAGCCAACAAAAGGTTCGAGTTTTCTATGTTCCACACATGGAATTTTTGTTGCATTAACATCTCAGAATAGTTTTCATTATAAAGGAATAAACCAGTAAACTAGAGTTAAATAAATGTACTAACTAGTGAGGTTATAGTAGATTTTCATGTTTTAGCCAATGATGCGAGTGCTTTAAACAATATCACAATCAGCGCCTTTTTGCATTCTTTGCCGTTGACCTCTTTCCTTCTTAGTCGGACCATTACTTAATACATCTACACACGTGAGGCTATCTGTACATCTACACACGTGAAGCTATCTGTACATCTACACACGTGAGGCTAT
>JAOBRH010371104.1:0-11395 GCA_027575125.1 Umimayanthus parasiticus | reverse complement strand
AAACAGACACAAACAGATAGAAAAACAAACACCAACAGATACACAGACATCCACTGATAGACAAACAGACAGCAACAGATAGACAAACAGACAACAACAGATAGACAAACAGACACCAACAGATAGACAAACAGACACCAACAGATAGACAAAGGTAAAAGTAAAGGTAAAGCGACTTTCTTTAACGAGGGTATTACGTGACAAAAATTGTGGTAACTGATATACTTGTGGCCCTCGGTGTGCACTTTACCCCCCTCCCTCTGTCAGTGCTCCGTTTTACGTTTGTTCAAAGCTACAGCTACAGATAGACAAACAGACAGCAACAGATAGACAAACAGACAGCAACAGATAGACAAAAAATAAATTAACCTTCGTAGTGAGACAGACTGCATTAGACAGACAGACAGACAGCAACAAAAAGACAAACAGACAGCCACAGATAGACAAAGAGACAGCAACAGATAGACAAACAGACAGCAACAGATAGACAGACAGACAGCCACAGATAGACAAACAGACAGCAACAGATAGACAAACAGACAGCCACAGACAGATAGAGACAGCAACAGACAGACAAACAGACAGCAACAGATAGACAAACAGACAGCCACAGATAGACAGACAGCCACAGAAAGACAAACAGACAACAACAGATAGACAAACAGACAGCAACAGATAGACAAACCAGCAACAACAGATAGACAGTCAGCAACAGATAGACAGACAGACAGCAAGAGAAAGACAGACATACAGCAACAGATAGACAAACAGACAGCAATATATGAACAAACAGACAGCATCAGATAGACAAACAGGCAGAGAGGCGCACAGAGAGGCAAAAGGATTTGTAGAAAGTTAGAGAAGAAACTTTTTCTTTACTCAGTCATTGAGCACCTGCTTGCAGATATATGTGAAATCATTGGTTCATATCTGAAGGCTGTAGATTTTCTAATTTTGTTTCTGTTTTGTTTTTACAGAGTCGTGTGCAGCTCATGCCAGGCATTTGTTCTCATCTTGTTCCAATTCATATACATTTGAAAATGAAGACACAACTCCTTGGTACAAACCTGGTTGGGTTCCAATTGATGAGCCGGGAAAGTCTGACCTTCAGAAACCCAGCCCCAATCCATGGCGATACCAAAAAGCTAGCAGCCAAGCTTACACGCTCACAGGCGAGCATGCAACATACAGTCCAAATGGTTACATTGCAGAGCTTGGACCGCAAGAGGCAACTGCTACTCAAGTCATAAATAACTTGAAAAGAAATTGGATCGACCATCGGACAAGGGCTGTAATTCTGGAGTTTTCAGTGTACAATCCTGGGAGTAATCAAATTGTTTCAGTTAATTATATTTTTGAGTTTCATGGGATGGGTGGTTTTAGCCTCTACACTGATATTCACGTTCTACAGCTTCACAATGCATCATCAGTTTTTTATTTCATTTGCCAGGTAGTGTTAATACTCTTCATATTCTATTACTTTTTAGTAGAATGCGTTTCCCTTTACTTTCAGCGGATTTCATACTTTTTTACCCTGTGGAACTGGGTTGAAATGGGTCTTCTGAGCGGTGTTGTGTCAATGCTTGTTTATAGCACCAAGAAAAAGTATACATTGGAGCAACTAACAAAGAAATTTAGCTCAAACCCCTATGGCCAAATCAGTTTCAAAGAGGCAGTTTTTTGGTCAGAGCGCGAAATAATAGCAACTGCTTTCACAGTATTTTTCAGTACCTTAAAATTATTAAAATTAAATCGGATTAACCCTCGCATTGTTATATTCTTCGATACATTAAGTAGGATGTGGAAACAGTTTCTACCTTCGTTTTTGTTTATTCTTGCAATTTTTATGCTAGCTTTTGCCCACTTTGGTTTTCTTGTGTTCGGAAGCTATTCTACAGATTACTCGTCAGTTAAAAATGCCGTTTTTAGTCAGTTCCTAATGCTTATTGGGAAGGCAATGCCCCGTCATGATTTAGAGCAAGCCGACCTGACACTTGCCAGGCTGTTTGCATTTACTTTCTTAATTGTCTGTACGGTCAACTTGACGAATATGTTTATATCCATGATGATGAGTTCATATAGCGAAGCTGCACGTGTTGATCCAAACAGTGAAAGCTTCGAAGTATGGAACTTCATCGTGGATAGAATCTGCCAGTTTTTCACTGGTAACAAGAGGGCAACGGCACCAGCCCCACCAACCGGCCCTTCAGCTGCCGAGATGAACAGACTGAGAGAGAAAATTGACATGAGTCAAGATAACTTGTTGGTCGCTAAGAACAAGTTTAAGAAAGTGTTGAAGAAAGTAAAAAGGCTTGAGGAACTGGACGAAGAGTTCGACAGGAACCTTTCCCACCTTGGCAGCAGAAAGAAGAAGAAGATTAGAAGATAAGCTTTCAATCGACCAAATGAGTTGCTGTTGAAGAAGATTAGAGCCTTAATGTAGGTTCTAAACTGGTAAGTATGGCAAAGACGTGATATGTAAACATAAATGAATTCCTTCCTCAACGGAGTCCTTTTACCTTCTGCAGCAATTTCTTCTCTTTTCTCTCAATCTTCTCTCTCAATCAGGCCATGTTGGCAACTGAGGGCTCGATGGGTGGGGTTTGTGGTATTGATCGCTTGTTATCAGAGTTGATCTCTCTAGCCATCTATTGAGACAAATACATTTTTTGTATACTGAAAGAGGTCAAATAAAGGTGAATAAGCAGTAGCATAGTGGAATGGAGCCTGGAGACCACTTCTCTATTCACTTTTAATCACCATCACTTGACCTCATTACCACAGCTTACTCAAGTTGACCAGTGAACCACTGCTTTCATTTACTATCACTTGCCCACAATGACTATATTTGCTAACATATATTGCAGGAGTTGCTTGTACTTTTGTATCACTTGTTTGTTCTCAAAAAAAACCTGAAAAAAATGAGTACCCTTGCAACGTCTATAGATATCCTGATGAGCATTAAGTTTGGACGTGCCTTCAGTTTCCAAACCGGTTACTCGAACCTGTTTTCATTCCTTGCACTGCTCTGAATCCGAGTGAAACTGCTGACATATACATGTATTAGCAGCCCATAACAACCTCAATTGCATGCAGTGAGTTGTCCTGCGGTTAAAAGCTTGAACTTGCTCAAAAGAAAAATGACTTGAGTTGAAGCCTTTACCTTTATATCTTCAGTCTTATCTCTTGAATGAACAAGTGACAGAAGGGAGTCTTGTTACAATTCTATGTTGCCACTAGTTTCTTGGCTCTTTACGAAGTTAGTTTAGTTGCCAGCACAGTTGTTGGGATAGCTTTAGTCAAATATTGGTCGTTAGTTTGGCTGTTTTACTGTAGGTGTTTGAATTCCCTGTTAAGCTCCACTGCCATGAGTCCAGTGTTCAAAATAACGTTCAGAAAATACGCCTAATTTTGTAGGCTGTTTTATGCAGCCCAAAATTTTTGCTGGCTGTTTTTCAGGCAGTAAAGTACATTATAACATTAATGTTCAGGTGTGTTGGGGGGTTAAGTTACATAAGTTAAAGACTAGTCAAATCTTGCATATTAGTGTTGTGTTGCTGGGAGCTGGAACGATTTGAATAAATTAAAATGAAATGAGTTGTCTGGACTTTGATTAACTAAACCTTGTTACAATGATTCTGGACCTGGATTCCGTTTACTTTATCAATGTACAGCTACATAATAAATTAAATTTGTACTTGATGAAGTTCTTTCTTGAATCAACCAAGTCAGCACTCATCGATTAATGACAACACAGTGCAAGTCAGAAGCGAAATAGTTTTGTTCTAAAAAAGCAGAATTGACTTAGTGAAAACAATTTTTCCGATGCCTATAATCTAAAGTTATACAGCAAAAAATAAAAATCGCCGGCAAGGTCGTCAAACTGGCGGCTGTCGCCGGCAGCTGGCAGCTATTTTGAACCCTGCATGACTGCCACTACGGCTACTGATCATAACACAATATCAAGTAAATGTACGTGTCAGGGTTATTGTTGGGGGAGATAAACACAGTGTCCAGCCTAGGGACCATGGCAAATCGGGATTTTAATGTAGAACCAAGTGAAGTATTTTGCAACTGTAACACCGATGTGTGACTCTGTAGTATAGATGACCCGTGGTGGGTAACTACTGTATAGAATGATAAACACGAATGAAGTGTAATCATGATGTTAATAATAATAAAGAAGATTGAAGTGTGATTTTGTTTCATTCACTTGTGTCCAGTTTAATTCAGGGCAAAAGTAATCTGTCTTGTAGATTTCCCTGAAAAATGCCCACAAGAGGATTTTGTCATTTTACTTGAAAAATTCTCGACTGATTTACGTATTGGTTTTAACTCTGCTGTAAGACAAAGTAAACCTTGCTGAGTCAGGGTGAATAAGAATTAAAATTGGATTTTGGTACTACTTGATGTTTTTCCAAGGATATTTAAGGTTAAAATTAAAACATTTTGCTGAAATTAATGGAGATGGCAGAATTTTCACTGTTCTTGAAAATACTTAAACACCCTTTAAAGTGGTCAACTTTTGTTTTTCATTGACTTGAAACTTTACAATAAACCTTGAAAGTCCACTTTATATGGAGTCTACAATTAGGCTACTTTTATTGCTCTAACAGTAGCGAAATGAGAGTTCCAGCGCATTTTGATTTCAATCTCTAAATTTTGAAATAAGCGCATTGATTTCAATTGCTAAATTTCGAAATCAGCGCATTGATTTCAATTTCTAAATTTTGAAATCAGCACATTCTGATTTCAATTTCTAAATTTTGAAATCAGCGCATTTTGATTTCAATTTCTAAATTTTGATTTCAAATTTAACTTTTTAAATTTTTCAAATTTCCTCCCCTCCGCGTACAACAACATTTCCACGAGATGTAAATGTGTATTTTAATCAACCTAAAGGTTGCGTTTACATTAAACAACGAATAACAAAACGGTGAAGCAACTAAAGGCCCTCGCCAAAGAGCGAGATATTAGAGGCTATTCAAAGATGAAGAAACATGAACTTATTGAAGCTCTGAAGAATGATGTGAGATCGAGAGAAAATTCAAAAGAAAGCTTGTCAGTTAATAAGAAAACGGTTAAAGAACTGAAAATCCAAGCTAAACAGCGTGGTATCAAGAAAATTCAGGAATGAAGAAAGCTGAATTAATCAAAGCTTTAAACTCACCGGAAACCACACATGAGAATCGAGTAGTCGATGATTCTTGTCCAACTTGTGACGAAGAAAGCTTCGTTGATTATTGTCCAACTTGTGATGAAGAAAGTTCGTGTGAATAACCATGTTGTTTGGGTAATTATTTTCCTTTCATGAATGTTACAAAATTCATTTTAGTACTTTCTAAATTGAAACGAAAAGGAATTTAGAAAGTACACAAACAAGCCACATGGAAATTATCATCTGAATAGAATCCAAGCAAATCCACCTGAGCTAACTGTCAAAACAATATTAATTTCATGTGCTGTATTTACAGAAGAATAACCCAAATTTGTTTTTACGACTTCCGTTCCTTTTGTGTCAACTTTGGCCTCGGGGTGTTTACTATCAAACACGTGTGGTAATTTGGTTTTAGAATAATTTAAAATTCATTTTTGCTCTAGAAGAAAATTTGAATTTAAGAAATTATAAATATCAAATAAGTATGGATCGCCAAACAGTGAAGCAACTGAAGGCTGCCGCCAAAGATCGTCGTATCAAGGGATATTACAAAATGCAAAAAGCTCAACTTATCGAAGCTTTGGGTCAAGGTAATACTCGAGTTAATATAATGGATGAACCAGTTCCTGAGTTAAATGTTCCTATTCTTAGACCTACTCCATTCGTTTTACAAAATAGAGTACAGTCATTGAAAAGTTTAGCAAGTAATGATGCTAATTTTTTAAAAGAGTAACTTTGCAGATTGGATTCTTAGTTGTGTTCCAGAGTCAATTAAGAGACTATTTAATGAACGAGTCAATCAAATAAAGAAAACGATTGAGAGAATATTTAAGAGAGTAACTAATCTTAAACCTAGACAAAAAGAAACAGCTTTGAGAGTACATAATCTTAAACCTAAACAACAAGAAACAGCTTTGAAAGGATACTTTAAAACATATAGGATAGAGGGGCAAGAAGGATATGATCCAAAGATGTTTATCACTGATATTAAACCAAAAGTTGTTGATCTAGTTAAGAAAAAAGACAAGCCATTCAAGTTAAAATTTATCTTTACTTGCAAGTTCATAAAAGAGAATCCTGCTGCTGGGAATATTGTTGAAAATTTTGGTTACTTTCATTCAACCGTGGAAATAATAACAGAGTCAACTAATATCTCAGATACATTTGATGTTATGGTAAATCTTTTATTCGAAAAAATTGAACAGTTTCAGAATAAAGGCTCTGGCTGGCAGTTTGATCGTGTGATAAACTTTGATATAAACATCGACCCTTTTAAGCCCTTATCATGAAATTCATATATTCCTCTTCCAGAAGTGTCAGCCAGAAAGAAATCTGTTATAAATGTTAAGAATGAAAATGATCACGAATGTTTCAAATGGACTGTAACCTCTGCTGTATTTATTAAGGAGGAAGGCCCACAACGTCTTAATAAGGAAATGAGAGAGAACTCGGAAATTTAACTGGGATAATATCGAGTTTCCAGTGTCATTAAAACAAATCGATAGATTCGAGAAACAATAATCACTAGTTATAGAATAAATGTATATAGCCATGATAAATTCGTCTATCCTCTGAGGATTAGTGAACGTAAAGATGTTCAGAAAATAAACTTACTCTTAATTGATATCTAATGATGAAACGAATCACTACTGCTGGATTAAGAATATGTCTCGATTATTATCTTCACAAGTAAGTAAACGCAATGGAGCAAAGCATTTCTGTGAGTGTTGTCTGAACAATTTTCACAACAAACTTGCATTAGATAAGCATCTTGAATATTGTTCTAATCACAAAACAGTTAAAATACAGCTTCCTGAAAAGGGAACCAAGCTTCAATTTAAAAATTATAACAAAAGTATGCGTGTACCATTCGTCATATATGCTGATTTTGAAGCTTTCACATAGAATATATCAACTTGTAGCCCTGACGAAAGCAAAAGTTATACAAAACAACATCAACATCAGAAACCTTCAGGGTTTTGTTATTTATATTAAATGCTTTGACGATAATTTGTTTCAACCAGAATTGGTTCGTCATACAGTAAAATCACCTGATGAAGATATTTCGCAGAAATTTGTAGAATCTCTCGAGAATTAAATTAAAGATATTTATAAAAAGGTCAAGTTACAGGAGGCCAAGTTCAGTAAGTATGTGAAAATGATTAAAAAGGATAGAATAGCTTATGAGAGTGCTACACTGATTGCCATATCTGTGAAGGAGAACTAGATGGTGATAAGGCAAAAGATCATTGCCATCTTACTTCACAGAGGTGAAGCTCACGATGAGTGCGCATGCAACATCAAATATAAAATCCGAACATTTTTCCCAGTAATTGTTCATAATCTCTCAGGTTATGACGCACATCTCTTCATTAAAAACCTCGGTAAATCAGAGGGAAAGATTGATTGCATACCAAATAATGAAGAAAAGTATATTTCATTTAAAAAGAAGATTAAAGTAGATAGTTTTACTAATAAAGAAGGCAAAAATCTATGTAAAGCAAGAAATCAGATTCATTGACAGCTTCAAGTTCATGTCATCAAGCCTTGAGAGTTTGGTAAATAATCTATCAAGAGAGTCATTCAAAAATCTTGTGAGTCGTTTTGAAGGGGAGCAATTAAAGCTTTTACTGAGAAAGGTTGTTTACCCATATGATTATATAGTTTTGATAAATTATCAGACATGCACCCAATTACCTTGTATTGATAGTTTTTATTCAAGGATAAATGATACAAATATTTCAGAAGAAGATTGCGATCATTCACAGAAAGTTTGGCAAACTTTTGATATGAAAACAATGCGAGATTATCACGACTAATGTATCTCAAATCAGACGTACTTCTACTCGCTGACATCTTTGAGGATTTTAGAGATGTTTGTCAACGTGAGTACAAACTGGACCCAGCATGGTATATTACACAGCACCAGGTTTAGCTTGGGAGGCTTGTATAAAAATTAGTAAAGTTCAGTCACTAAGAGTTATTGTCTGATCCTGACATGCTTTCAATGATTGAAATAGGAATTCGTGGTGGTGTTTCAATGATTTCTACACGTTATGGCAATTAGGCAAACAATTAATCCATACATGAGTACGTTTGATCCAAATATACCTACGAAATACATGCATATTTAGCTATCTCGATGCAAACAATCTTTATGGTTGGGCAATGTCCAAACCAGTCCCTACTCATGACTTTAGGTGGTTGAATGACACTGAATTAAGTGAATGGAAAAATAAACCATGTATTCTCGAAGTTAATCTAGAGTACCCACATCACCCACATGATTTACATAATGAATATCCATTAGCTCCAGAGAGTACAGTGGTCAACAAGGTAGAAAAACTTATTCCCAACCTATGCAACAAAACAAAATATGTTGTTCACCACGAATCTCTAAAACTTTATGAAAGTCTTGGACTGAAAATAACAAAGATTCACAGAGGTATCACTTTCAAAGAAAGCACCTGGTTGAAGCCATATATAGATTTGAATACCGATCTTCAAGCAAAAGCAGAGAATGATTTTGAGGGAGACTTTTTCAAACTCATGAACAATTCTGTTTTTGGTAAGACAATGGAGAACATCGAAAAAGATTCGATTGGTCTCATCCGAGAAAAAAGCAAAAAAGTTGATTTGTAAACCCAACAAACGCTCAATGAAGTAACTTCAAGAAAGCAAAGTAGTTCTATTTCCTGTATTGAAAGTGATGGGGTTGTTCTATCGGATGACCAGTCTATTGCCACAACCCTAAATGACTATTTTGCGTCAATTGGTGTGTCACTGGCAGCTAAACTCCGTTCATGCGTGCAATCACACACTCCGCCTAATGCAAATATGGATAGTGATCCGCCTGGGAGATTTCATTTCTCTCCAATCTCAGAGGAATTTGTCAGAAACGAGCTGAAAAAGCTGAAAACGAATAAAGCTACCGGACTCGACCGTACTAGCGCTCGTCTATTAAAGGATTCTTCAAACTGTATTAGCAAAAGTCTAACTTCCATCTTCAATCGATCACTTACATCTGGTACGTTCCCGTCTTTATGGAAACAAGGAAAAGTCACAGCTCTCTTTAAATCTGGGGACAGATTGGACTGTAACAACTATCGTCCGATAACTGTCTTACCCACTCTCAGCAAGATATTGGAGCGCGCTATCCACCAGCAGGTATATGGATATCTAGAGGAACATAACATCCTGACAAGTAAGCAGTTTGGTTTCAGGCCGAGACTTTCTACTATGACCGCACTTACACATTTATCTGATACTATTCTTCAAAACCTAGATAAGGGGAAGATGACTGGCGCTGTATTTTTAGACCTATCAAAGGCCTTCGATACGGTGGATCACTCACTTTTGATGGACAAGTTAAAATCTATCGGAATGGACACCCAAGCTCTATCATGGTTCAAATCATATCTTGCGAACCGTCAAATATCAACTTCTGTTGGTAGTACCCTCTCCACTCCACGTCATATACCAGTTGGAGTTCCTCAAGGGAGTATTCTGGGGCCCCTCCTTTTCATTTTATATGTCAACAGTCTCCCTTCATGTTTGAAGCTCTGTGATGTTGCTGTATATGCTGATGACACTGTTATTTACTACAGTGGTTCCTCGGCTGAAGAGATTTCTGAGGCTCTTAACGCGGATTTGCGACAACTCTCCTCCTGATTTAAATCAAATCTTCTGACTCTAAATGCTACAAAGTCCAAGTTCATGCTCTTTGGTAACAACCGCTCTCCTAAATATAGGAACGTCCAGGACTTATCCATTGTGATAGATGTAGATCATTTAGAACGTGTTGAGTCTTTTAAGTACTTAGGTGTTACTATCCATCAATGCATGTCTTGGTCTGAGCACATAGACAGCTTATCTAAGAAAGTTAATCAAAGACTTGGTATTATACGTCGCGTAAAATACTTGCTACCGATGAGCGCTAGGATTACGTTATACAATACCTTGGTGGTCCCTCTTTTGGATTATGCCGATGTTATTTGGGGCGACAAGAACAATGAGACAATTATGAACCAACTTCAAATTTTACAGAATAGAGCAGCAAAAATAATTCTGGATAGGCCTAAGGATAGCTCTGCTAGTGAAGCATTGCAACTTTTAAATTTTGAGACCCTAGCTGTTCGTAGAAAGAAGCACCGCGTCATTTATATGTATAGAATTGTAAATAATCTTATAAATTTCGATTTTAATATTTTCTCAAGAAACAGAGACATACATAACTATAATACTAGAGGAAACACCAACTTTCGTCTTCCCAGAGTTAAAACTAACTGGGGGAAGCAAACGGTGCTATATCATGCAGCATCCGAATGGAACACTTTGCCCGAAAACATAAGAGATAGCAACACATTAGCGATTTTTAAATCACACTTGTAATTTTAATTTGTAACAATTTTATCTTTTTAGATTTTATATTTATATATGTTATTCATTTTATTATATACATTTTGTAATTATGTTGCAGGGCCCTTCTGAAAACCGCTTCGGCGATGTTGGCTCCCTGGTTAAAAAACATTATTATTATTATTATTATTATTATTATTATTATTATATTATTATAACTATATAATATTACCACAGGACCATATTCTCTGAAAATCTTGTTGCGATTCATATGAAAAGAACAGAGTTAAAGTTTGATAAGCCTGTTTACTTGGGTATATGTCCATCCTTGACCAATGTAAAACATTAATGTATGACTTTCATTATAATTACATTAAACCAAAATATTCAGAGAAAGTCAAGTTGTTATTCACTGACACTGATTCTTTAATGTATGAGATTGAGACAGAAGAGTTTTACAAAGATATCAAATCAGACGTGAAAAATATGTTTGATACAAGTAACTACCCAAAGAACCATCCCTCGAATAGAAACAGGTGTTAATAAAAGGTTATTGGTATGTTCAAGGATGAAGCTGGTGGTCAACAAATCACTGAGTTTGTTGGATTGAGAGCCAAACTATATTCTGACAAAATGGATGAGGGAAAAGAAGAAAAGAAATGCAAGGGTCAGTAAAGAAAGTTGTGATCAAGTAACGTATCAAGTTTCCAAGACTATGTATAAAGACTTTTTATTCAAAAAGGAACCTCAAATGAGGCAAATGAATGTGATAAGAAGTCACAAACACGAGATGTTTACAGAGACTGTGAATAAGAATTTAGGTTTGTCTAATGAGGGTGATAAACGTTTTATCCATAAAGATGGTATATAAACACCTAT
>JAOBRH010367772.1:0-11401 GCA_027575125.1 Umimayanthus parasiticus | reverse complement strand
GTCTGAGATAAATAACTAGAGTTATTTCACTATTTTTACCTTGAGCTTGTTGTATTGCAAACCTTATTCAATATTCTCCAACCCCTGTCTCCTTCACCCCTAGCTTTTACTTTCTACTGTTTAGGTAAGTTCCAATCTAATCGGCTTTTGCAACTTTTTTAAATTGGATACATTTTTCTTTTCTCCTGCTGTCCAGTGTGGTATCGTTTCAGCCCACTTAAGGGGAATACTTCTGGTACCTTTGGTTGTAATTGTTTGTACTTGTACTATTTCTGCGTTAATTTCTACACATTCACTCTCTGAAAGCTTACCGGTAAACAGAAAGCGCTTGCGACTGTAAGCTCAAATCATATATGTAGCTGGTACACCAAAAACATTTTTCTCTTTTAAGCTGGATTGATTAAAATTGAGAATGAAAACGTAAGTAGTTCGCACAAGCTAAAAGTCGATTGCTGCTTTTTATAACTTGGTGTCCGTGTTTGAAATTTGTTTGAAAACTGTTTGGGCATTTTCTTGCTATCTGAGAAAATTCGTTTCAAATTACTTTTGTTGAAAACAAGTTTTGACAAACAACATCCATATCACAATGGTGATCATTCCTCATCTCCACTCCACGTTAAAGTAGCAAATGTGTTTGTCTTTTTTAGTGTTCATGGAGAAAAAATTTCTTTTTGATGTGCAAATGTCATATGTATTTCAAGATTTGAGAATATCTAATGATCTTATTTATATTTGGCAAAAGTGTACTGTGTCTTTATCATAACCACATAACCATTGACAAAAAGTTCAAATTTCGTATCCATTTCAATACTGACCAAGTGGTTTCGTTCCATTTCTTTGAGAGTGTCCCTCAACGACGAAAAGGTTGGACGTGCATCCGGGTTCTCTTGCCAGCAATCCAACATCAGCTGGTATCTGGTAAACAAAACACAGGACGCAAGTCCAAAATCTGCATTTTTAATGAAATATAAATAATAAAGAGGTACTTTTTGATTTCTAAATTTCTAGACTTATGAAACCTTTAACATATCTAAATTACTCGATGGTATTGTTCCACGTGGTGTAACTTTAACATTCTATATTTATCCTGTAATATCTAAACATTACTTACAAACGTTGGCCCACGTGTTGTGGTTTAGGCATTCTATAGCCTCCTTGCAACATTTGAGCGATTTCTTGTCCTTTCAATCTGGGATATGGAGAGCCTCCTGAAAAAGAGCGAGTTAGATCTGACGGTTCTAAATACTATTTTGAAACCGAGTATAAGTAATGAAGAATACACATGTACATGTGGGAAAAACGTATCAAATATCACTCCATTCCGGTACTGAACGTTTAAAACCTTTCCTAAGTAATGAATCAAGAGAAGTAAAAGAAACCTACCGATTGTGAATACCTCGTACAGCAGCACTCCATAACTCCATCTACGAAAGGAAGAGGAAGTGTCAAGAGTAATAACTGATTTTGTACTGTGTCTTGCTGTGTGACGTGGGATTCTGCTTCAAAAATTGTGTTTATCCATTAGTAGAAATAAAGAAACAGAAAACGAGGGAGCCCACTACTTTCAGTAAACGGGAAAATGTACCTACACAATCCTAAGCGTTATAACTCAGTGAAACAAAGCAAAATGAAGAAACGTCTGTTTCTTTCTTGAGACAGCGCTAATTCAGCTATAAGTATTTCGTTGAAACCCTTTCATTAAAAGCTGTGAGCGTCGGGTATATGTTTTCGTCAAAAGAAAATCGTATCTTCATCAAGTTAAAGCTTTAAAAACCAAAATCGACTACAAGAGCATTTAATGCAAACTGAGCAGACAGTAACTAACTTAACGTTTAACGCTAAAATTTGCTAATTGCCTTCCTTTGACAGGCCGTTGGCAGGACACGCGTACTTTGCCGCTTTGGTGAATATTTATTGTTATATCTAATTTAAGTCAGCCACAACACAAGTACACCTTTACAAGTTGCCGTGTTGTCTTAGGGAGTGATGTTTGAAACAGAATAGACTCGTTTCGAATGTTTAAAATTAAGACAGGCATTTTAGCGTTTATTGGTGACAATTGAATATGTAAACATACTTACACATCACTTTGCGTCGTGTATATTCCAAACATTAATGACTCGTAAGATGTCCACTTCACTGGTAATCGACCCTGGACGAATAGATGAAAAATGTCATTTAACTGAAAAAAGTAAGGAGATTTTTGAAACTAATTAAACGTTCATTGATCAGAAATTTTTGAAAAATTAAAACTGAAAATCTTTGAAAACTTCATTGTTTTGGATGCTAATTTTGGCAATTACCAATCACCATAACATATTTTGTACTCGTTGCTACTTAATCTTCAAAGTTGATTGCAAATGCATTTTCAATCAGGTAAACCGTGAAATGCTTTTTCCCTTAGTTTACAGTTGTCTTAACGTTGTACCTCCAGCTTCAACAAGACAGATAGTCGAAATTAAGTGTACACAATCTCGCTTGTGTGTTTCCATAATAGAACGACATCTTCGTGATTTCGTTGGTAAAAGTAGGTTAATCTTTAATGTTAAGCATTGACATATAAAAAGAGATTTAAAGCAGGTTTAAGGATAATCTTTGATAGCTCCAAGCAGATTCTACCTTGGATGTTTTGGTGTAGATATCCTCCTCCTGCACGTCTCTGGCCATTCCAAAGTCGGTCACTTTACATGTTTCACCTTCACCAACAAGAATGTTCCTAGCAGCCAGATCCCGGTGAATTATCTATAGCAAAAATGATATAATTTTATACTAATAACTTATTCCTTGTTTCTATTTTTCATGTTTACTATTTTTAATGTTTACTTGTGATATGGATTTCCTCGTGATTAACTCATTTAGTGAATATTTACTTGGATATATATAGTAAATGACTTACACTCTACTCTTCACCTAAGCTTCAAAAAAATTAACCGACCTTTTCATTAGACAGATATTCCATTCCATCAGCCACCTGCCATGCAAACATGATGAGCTGTTGAGATGTAAGATTTGTGTTTGGTTTTACATCCGGGTCCTTGTAGTAAGTGTCGTTGAACCCACGGCTCTTCCTGAGGTAACCCAGGAGATCTCCATACGGGACATACTCAACAATCACCATTATGGGTTCTAATGTCGAAACAATGAAAATTTTGATAAATTCCAATGTCATCAAACTACTCGATGGACTATAGTTTAAGAGGTACCACTCCTGGAGAATCAATTAAACACCTTGTTATGCTAGACGTATTTGGAAGGATCATAGATATGTGTAGCTGGTAATGACCCTCAGTATCTTCGAGATGACAAATGGACAGTAAAATACAACCCACCTATCTCGGTCACACACCCCAACAGCTTGATGACGTGTGGATGCGGCTTCAGTCGTTTCATCAATTCTAACTCGGATAACAAGTCGTTCCTGTCCGTGTTCCGGGCGTTCGCTTAGGTGAAAGAATGGAAAACATTAAAAGAACGAATTCTGTATTAATCGTTACGGGAAATATTTGTTGAGAAGCATTTGTTTATATTATTATTTGTTATTTAGTGATATATTTTTCAAATAAGATAGAAGAACTACGGATCGAACAAACCGAACTTGACCAGACTAATCTAACTGCTATGGATATGTCCGTAATATTTAGTTCTCCTTCTTGTGAAAGTTCATTCGGCGATTTACTATGTCATCTGACTTTGATCCGTGAAATCATAAAACACCCCAAATGTAGATCATGCACTCTTGATCCTTTACCGACTCTGCTTCTTAAACAGTCTGTCGATGTCCTTGGCAGCCCTCCCACTAATATCATAAACATGTCATTGACATCTGGCGTGTTTTCCTCGTTTCTCAAGAAGGGAGTTGTCAGCCCATCGACCAAGAAAGAAACTCTCAACATCAGCGAGTTCTCAAGCTACCTTTGTTACAAACGTCGCTTTCATATCGAAGCTATTGGAAAAAGTTTTTGACACTCAGATAATAGATTATCTTGTTGCAAATAATGCTTTAGCCAAACTGAAGTAAGCATACAGACCCTTGGACAACACTGAAACAGACCTTGTACGTGTATTTAACGATACTCTATGTGCTATTGACCGCCATGAAGAAGTGGTTCTGACACTTCTGGATCTGCCGTTCGCGTTCAACACAGTAGACCACACTATCCTAAGCATAGATTTGGTATAAATGGAAAGGTTTTAGAATGGTTTCATTCCTACCTAACAAATCGTACTCAATCAGTTAAGGTTAAGGACACTTCCTCGTCTGACAGACATCTGTGTTACGGTTACCCTCAAAGGTCTGTTCTGGGTCCACTCTAATTTTCTCTTTTCTTCGCCTCATTGAAACATGTGACTGCTGCCCACGGCTTTGAAAATGTGCATGTAAAGATAAATCTATATGAGATTGCCCAGCAGTACTTGAAAGGCTAGAACTCTGTATCAAAGACATTATAGTAAGATTTAAGATAAACGGCCTCTCGTATAATCCTGTCAAAACTGAAATCTTGTTTCTCGACTAAACATTAGCCGATCTCATTAGCCATCAAGAACGGATTAAATTCAATTTACTGTTACCAACCTTTAAAGCATTCCATGGTCAATTCAAGCTCCTACCTACATCAGTGAACTTCTACACCCTTTTAAACCTACCCGTTCTCTCAGCTCTTCAAGCCGCATGCTGTTAACTGTTTGTACTAAAACTTATGGAGACCGACCTCTTCTTATTGCCACCCCTAAACTCTGGAACTCCTCACCTGAAAAGCCGACTCCTTTGGCAATTTTAAATCATCACTCAAGCCTTCCTTTTTAGTAGTATAAATTGGTAGTTATAAAAACTTTAAATTTTTCCGCAGTAACCTTTTTACTAGTTGTCCACGTTATTTTGTACTGTAAGAGCACTGAGACTTATGTAATGCTCCAAAAACATTATTATTTTTTATAATTATTATTACTATTATTATCATCATTATTATTATTTTAATTTTATTTTGATTTTATTACTAGTAATAATGTTTTCATTATTATCGTAATATTATTATCATAAATATAATATCATCAGGGTTCAGTTTTTCAACTAATCTTCATTGCAGATAACTCATCAGTCTTGGTTTTAAGAACTAGCTAAGCAATAACAAGAGCTTACTTTTCAACATTTTGACGGCAACAGTTGCAATGCCTTTTAGGTTATGTAGATTTTCTACTGTCGCCTTCGCTACTTGTCCAAATGCCCCCTTACCAATGACTTTCACAATGTTGACCTTGTCAAGTGGGACTTCCCAACTTCTCGTCATTGGGACCAGAAGCATATTATCGGGAACAGTTGAAGACGTTAAGGGACTTATCATCCGAGGATCTCCTCCTTCATTCTGCGTAATAACACAATAAACTGCTCGACTGGTTCCGTGACACCAAGAGTTTGCATAAAGAATAGCTTTAAATGGGTGCCGATTTACCACGTGATAATCGGCTGCCTATGTCCAAGTAAATGCTTGGACAGCAGTCCACTTCACTCCCTGCATCTCCTGTCTATTTTTTTTTTGTTTTCCTTTCAACTTCCTACGTGTTTTAATATATTTCAGCCTTATCCCTTTTCTTACTTTACTATAGTTATGCGTTGTGCGTGTGTAAGTGTACTAGTTTATTTAGGTTGTCCGTATTATTGTTTGCCCCTCCATTTATCTCTGATTTGTTTGTATTACATATTAATACTTTGTAAAGTGTACACGAAAGTTTGTACAAAACGGTGCAAATAAAAATTGTTGTTATTGTTGTTTAAATAATGGAATATGCAATAATTTATATTCTCAATAAAAGGTTGTTTTAGTTGCGTACTTTCTTAATTTCTTTTAAAAGCTTCCGAGCCAAGTTAAACTAATGATTGAAGTCAAATAAACCTGCTCTTGTTTCAAACTCTAAAGGCATTTATTTTGAAATACTGTACATGTTGAACATTAACGCGTTGATTAACTAAGTTATCTAGAATCCAGTTTTAACAACGAAGTGGCTCTGGTTCGTACAAACCTCATATAAATCTTCATCACTTCTGGCCGCATTGGAGACCCTAGAAACACATTCAACTTAATATTAAAACTTATGTTTTTACTTTTCCGTGCTTCATATCTCCAGCATGGAAGTCTACGATGATTGCTTTTCAAAATTGTAGCTGATTTTCTTACAATCAAAAAAGTGAGGAGATTCTGTTATCCCCAGGATCTTCTTTGAGGAACAAGAAAGGACTGGTTATTTTTATTTAAAATGAGCTTACTAATAACTGCGTTTGAACTAGTTAGGTTCTATTTATTAAATAATATAAATAATACCACCAAAGATTTTACTACGGACTACGGACCACGAACTGCGGTAGTAGGTGTTTCATACATTATAGCTGATTTACAAATATGTTCTGGGGTGTTCTAGAATCTAGTCACAAAAACATTGTTTTTATGATACCAGAACACTTAGGTGTAAGTTACCATTGTGTCTGGTTTCAAATTTTCTTCTATGTACTAGTAGTCCGGAATCCCGTTTAATCATTCTTTTTGCGATTCAAGAATGTTTGTTTCTGACATCCGTTGTTAGATTTAAGACGCATTCTCCCTTCGTTCATTCCCGATTTCTTAAAATTAGAAACAATGTGTACATGTGTTTATGTTTCTTATATATGCTTACGGAAATAGTTCTCTATTCATGCACTATGTTTAGTTAAAACTTTTACATTGTCAATTTGTAGTTCAATTAAGAAGAAAAGAGAACAATATTTTTGTTTACAAGAGAGCACGTTGTATGACAGTGTTTGAGGTTTCAATTGCGTGTTTTTACCTTTTCTTTTCATCAACAACTGAAAAAAGAAAGTACTCCGTTAGAGAGACGTAGTTGTAATGGGGGTAGAGTGTAAAAAGGCTACAATAAGAAGATTAATTTATTGCCATTCTTTTGATTTCATCAAAAGAGTTATTTTCAAGAAATGTCTTCTTATTCTAGGATATATATCAATTTAATTACCGTTATTTGAAAAACGATCCTGTAATAAAGAACATAAATATGCTGGTTTCAATTCAATTTTTTTCCCATTTGGACCCTGACAATGTCTATCACTGATAACACGAAGCAGTTTTTGAAATTAATTAATTTTTTCCCATATTTATCTTGACAATACCTATTACTGATAATACGAAGCAGATTATACGAACTTTTACTTATTTATTACTAGAACCTTTTTGAAAGTCGCGTAGCCTCGCCTATAGTTCTATTCTAGTAGTATATATAAAGATATTAAATGTGTTACAGCAGATTGTTACAACAGTTTTACATGTACTAACCAACCATCTTTCGTCTTGTCCAAATGATGTAGAACAGCTGAAGAAGGTTGAAAATGACCAAAAGGCCAATAATACTTCCATAAATTGCGTCGTTGCAATCACATGACATTTGACTTGATTCTTGCTTTGCTGTACCTACAAGTTAAGGACGAGTATTTCTAAATATCATGTCAGCGTCATAATGCCCTTATGGCAGTGCAAAATATAAAGGGCAACTCAAAAAAGTGCAGCCTGTATACATATACTCTTATTTTAAAATGTAGAAGATGCTATATCGCGGACAACATGTGCAGGTAGAGTTACCTTTAGACTTTGTAGTGAATGACCAACTGTCAGATTCACCGTATCCAACAGTATTCCTAGCAGACACTGCCACTGTGTAGCTCTTTCCAGGTGTCAGTTTCTCCATCAATTTCTCCGTACAAACCACTCCCTCTAGAGTCTCGTTTTCTGCACCAGTAACTATAACTCTGTAGTCCAGGACAGGATTTCCTCCATTGTCAACCGGAGGAGTCCACGTGAGCTTTATGTATAATGCCTGAATGTCAGCTTCTTTCAGAGAAATATTTGGTTTTCCAGGTTTGTCTGAAAGAAAGACAAATTAGAAAAAATTGTATTTTATGCGTATATCTATCGACTAGCTATAGCAACAAAATGAACAGCCATGAATTGGCCAAATGTTATGTATCCGCGTTATTTTATTTGTACTGTTAAAAAAGTTGGGACATTTTTCCATTTTGTCTTGTTATTTGGAGTGGATGATTAAAATTAGCTATTTTCGAAAGTAATCAAAGATTTTTATTTTACATGTAAATAGCAAACGCCGATATCAGTAAAAACTTTGTTAAACTACAAACTGTTTAAGTTTGCTCCACTCGGCAGGCAACATCAAATACCTCGGGTACATAATTCTGCCTTTGTACGCCATTATAAGGCAACAGGTGAGCAATGTTCCAGAAAACTATAGTTGACGACGTAATAACTCTGTAATGTAATATATTATATTTCAACAAACAAGAGGACGATCGTCAGTTGCAAGTAAAAATGTAGTTCTAACCTGGTTAATATTAATAATACTAATATAAACATAAGTTAACGTAGTATTAATGCATGTACACTTAAAACAATCAAGCATATTTAATTATTAATTGCGTTCGACGTCAGGAGAACGCAGCCCTAAAGTGAAGTTGGATGGTCTCCCTCTTTTGTACAAACCAAGAAATTTTGAGATTTCTCTTTCGTGGACTGCCATTTGGACGCTCCATTTGGTTTTGCAGGGGCCGGCCTCGTTTTCGAATATGGCCCACCTCATGGTCGACTTTGGTAGAGCTCGTTTTCGTGGCTGTTACACTTGCACTTGGCTGGTCGCTGATTCTAGCAGATCGATTTCTTTTAAAAAAAATAATGCTGAGTGTTTTCTAAAAATGTTAGTGTATGGGAAAATGAGTCACTTGCAATAATTTTCCAGCATTGCTCGACCGTGACCGCAGCAAATCGAGTTTCACTTGACAAATGTCAGGTGAGTTATCAATTGATCACAAATCCTATCTTGTCTTTGTTATAACTTGAATGGGCAAAAAGTTATCAAGTAACACTTTGTGAACACAATGACCAAATGTCCTCCGTAGCTTCATTTGCTTGAATCTGGTATTGAGCTTTTTACAAGACTTCAGTACAGTTCGGAACAATCTTGTTTACATTTTGAAAATTCATCGGAGCAGAAAGTCACAGGAAGAGCTGGTTGTTAAAGGCTATCAAAATATTATTACTTTGTGTGGTGCGAGACTTTAACCAATTTAACTTATCTAATGAATTTCAACACTGCTATCCTTATTGTATATGCTATATTGTTGTAAAAAAACATGAAGAACTAACCCTGAAAACGGACCAGTACACCAAGCGCTTCTTGTCCAGTTATCTAGACAAGTGCAAAAAATGTAGCTTCTAGTTTTACTCCAAAAGCTAGTTTCTCAATTTTGTTCAAAGAGGTCGAAGGCACTGCACTGATCTGTGATTACTTCCAGTCTTGAATTAAGTTAAGTTAAATAAAAAATATTGTACATATTTAAACAGCGCTCAGTTTGAATATATTGTGCAATAATTAGGAACGACAGTGTTTTCTTAGTGTTTATGGTCCTTCTTTCGGCCGTATATTATGGAAGAAGATAAATGAAGGTATATCAGGATCAACCTGCTGGAAATGAAGAGAGTCAGTCCGGGATAAATATTGAAGTTCCAACTTGCTTAACATATGTCGTCTGGGTGGGACTGTTGTCATTATATGCTTAGAAATATGTTCAAGAATAAGTTCACATTATTCTCAGATTATCTTGGTTTTGTACTTAATACTCACGCCACTGATTTACAGTTATGACATGATCTGTTAATCCAAGCGAGTTGTTAACACGACACTTGTACTGTCCATAGTCCCCTGCGGCTTTTGTTGTCACTGTTACTCTGCTGCCACCCTTGAAGGGGCTTACGTTGGTAGTTATCTCTTTTCCTCCTGGTTTGAACCATTGGAATGACATTGTAGGTACTCCCCTGGCGACACACTGAAGAATCAAATCGTTCTTATTCCACGAACCAACTGTGATGTTGCTTTCACCAGCAACTATCTCAGGTTTGTCTGAAAGAAGACAAAATCAACCTCAATTATTTTATTGATTCTCGTTTTCTATGGCTTTGTCTTTACAACTGGATTATATCCGATCATCAGGTAACTAAAATGTTGCAAACTCCTTATTAAAATCAATTTGTAAACAATCACATACATGTATGAGTTGATACCCGACTCCTGCATTAATACTAATTTATATATAATAAAAGTAAATGAGATTTGTTATATTGATATCTTAAAAGACGTAGACACGTTTTATGCCTGAAAAACTTGAACTTAAAAAGAGCCTGGTATCACACGTGCAAGTGCGAAGAGTGAAATAACCTTTACAGCTTTGATTAGGAACATGCTTTCTGTCGTTTCAGAAAATTTTAAATAAAGAAAACTTAACTTTTAAATAACAAATCGTTGTTTGCTGCTGGTATTAATTATTTCGAACAGGTCTTTTTTTCCAGGGAAATGACAATTTTTTCCCAGATTTTAAAATCATTTCGCACAAGTTAATACGATCAACATCTGCTGCACAGCTGAAATAACGACAGAACCAGTGAAAGGAATAATAACTAAATAAATAAAACGCATGATCATATCTTGTGCCTTCATAATATATACATGTATAAATACATGCGTCAATATTGCGGCTTCAAAACAGGAAGGTGTTTTCTACAACTCGCATTTTTCCAAACAAGTTATAATATAAAAGCTGATATATAAAGAAGAACTCAAACATGAAATTTGAAATTTCGTCATTTTCGTCATTTGTAGGCTATTATAATTTACATCCGACAGCAGACTGTCTTTGCATGGCTTCTTCAAGTTGATGTCGTTGATGAAAATCAGGCCACAGCCTGATGCTACAATGTTTAAAATCATCACAAATGTCAACGAAAAGCAACAAAGAAAACCCATCTAAACCTGCAAGTCTTGATAAATGATGCATGTTCCGGGTGCTTCAGTTGAACATAAGAAGTTATTAAGATAACAATTTGATAGGAGAAGCTCCAGCATTGCAAGAATTATGAAGTAGAAAAAAGTCTTGCAGCATTACAATATATAGTTAAAGGAGGAATAGTCAGGTTATTCATAAAGGCATATTACAAGGGTTATAAAGCAGAATACGGTTTACAGCATTACAAGAGTTACAAATTGATGTAGAATAGGCTTTGCAGACTAGCACCAACATCTATATTTTATCGGGTAGAACAAATTTACTATTACGCGTAAATGGAACTTAATGTTATTCTAAATTATAACATTCGGGAAAAGTCAAGATTATCATGCCAATCAAATACAATCTCTGGGAATAATCTTCGCTCAAATTTATATTGTTATGATTCATTGATGTAATGTAAAGCAACTCTCAGGATAGCCATTCAAAAAAGTTAACAAAATCTCCTTTTGTGCATATATTTACAGTGTACATCCAGTGACAATGCTCCCGTCTCGTCTGTCCCAGCGGTATTGTTTG
>JAOBRH010366661.1:0-11406 GCA_027575125.1 Umimayanthus parasiticus | reverse complement strand
AATCAGCAGTGCGGAGGAGATATAGCGACTTTGAATGGCTAAAAGCTGAACTGGACAGAGATAGCAAGGTATAGAACCCATCAAAGTCTCCCAGTGTTTGCAGATTCATTTGGTTAGTCCTGTAGAAAGCTCATTCAGAAAGTTTAATCTAGTATTAACATTGCATGATATGCAGACTTCTAAACTGTGAAAGGGGAGGGGGGGGGGCTTTGCTGTTATTGAAAACAGTGAATGTAAACGAAGAGGGGGTCTAGCATAGCAATTGTTACACATCAATTTTCAAGATGTCAAAGTTGGAATGCAAGAAGCTCAAACTCAAGAAATAATATTCAGATTTTATTGCTTAATGTTAGCTTTTTGTCCATTTTTAGCTGCTATTTAGAGACTAAAGCAATATTTGCTCAATATTTGTTTGAGAGCAAAAACATTTTTACTTGTGGGCCATTGACCAGATGAGTCATGTTCAGTACAGATTTTTGTGTTTTGTCTTTATGTTTGCATGGTTGTGTACAGTCTTTGAACAAGAAGAGGCTGCATAAGCTCTGGGAGTGAGACATTTAACATAATTAGGGTTTTGTAATTACACCATGATATTTTAGATTTCTGCGCAATTGTGTTTTGAGGTTTGTTGTGCTGTCAGACAGCTAACATAGGAATGCGTAGAAATCGTTTCCTACATTAAATTTTTTTCTTGCTGAATATTATATTCTTATAATTTATTATTTAATTTGTACTTTTAGATTGTTGTTCCAGCATTGCCAGGGAAAGCATTAAAAAGACTTCTTCCTTTTAGAGGAGATGATGGTGAGTGACTTACAAATGTAGTAGCAACTATAATTTGCATGATTATTAGATGAGCCTTTTCAGTGATTAAACATTTGAACCACTTTTTTCTATTAAACAAAAGTTAAGAAAGAGTCCTATATTATGACTTTTGCTTTTCTCCTCAGACCTCATATTAATTAGTTTGACATTTGAAACTCCACAGGGCATTGGATATCAGGATTCTGATACTTTCTGATTACTAGGGTTGTTTCCATTTGTACTTAATCCAAACTCTTATTGAATAAAATGTTCACAATCATTACAGGTATTTTTGAAGATGAATTTATAGAGGAAAGAAGACAAGGTTTAGAGGCATTTATTAACAGGTAACTTTAGTTACTAAATGAATTAGTTGTACCCTCTCAGCCCCAAACACACCATATGAGGTATTGCTGAATTCTGCCAAACTGTCTAATAGTATATGGTTTCCTTGAAAACAGGTTTGATCAACAAAGGTTGATATTGTATATTTTTGCCTGTGGGATATGGTGTGTAGCTGACGTTTCAAGCGTTAGCCCTTTGTCAGAGCAGACTGAGGGAATGTGGGGAAATCAGTGTTTAAATAGTTGGTAATTAATTTATGCAGATTGAAAAGTCAAGTTTTGTTATTGGTTGAAATTAGTAGCATCTAATTGGTCAAAAATATGTTTGAAATTATGCAAATGAAAATCGTTTGATTGATTCCGCTGGGAGCCAAGGCCCCAAGTTTGAAAATGAGTTTCTGTTCTTTCCTTTTTTGAGTTTCATTGTTTCTTAGGTGTAAATTGATTCCACAAATTTCCATGTGTTCATGTGAATGACCTGGGAAATTGAAATGTCTAGCCGCGGGTTTAGACAGGTCTGATCCTTTGTTTTCCCTTTTTTGTATCCAACCTGGCAATCCAGATAAATAAAAGTTATTGCCAAGTATCAAGATCTTTTCTTTCAGCTTGCTAAATTTTGCGACTACGAGCAAGTGAGCACCTGTGTAATTTTTGCAAGCAATTCGACCAAAGGCAAATTTTGCAAGCACTTTTAAATTGAATGGGACCATTCGATACCCCTTAATCTGTTCAGCCCTAGCCTGAGTTTATTAACATTTATCTTCTCCTTAAGGTCGATTTACACAGTGCAACTTTTGCCTACAACTGCTGCACACAACTCGCTTACACCTTACATACAACACAAATCATTTCATATAAATCCAGCCTAAAACTATTGCATGCAACTCAAAAAAAGTTGTAGGATTTTGAAACATGTTTTAAAGTTGTATGCAATTTTGATGTTTTTGCAACAAAATTACCTTAGTGGGGCGGGCTGTGGCATATGTTTTTGGCAACATGGCGGCGGAGACAAAGAAGTTCGCAAAGAAAGCCATATTTAATTCAGAAGAAATAGAGAAACTTATATATCTCTGGCACAAAGGGCCAGTTCTTTATAATAATTATTGCCAAAGCGGTGACTGTATGAATAAAGATGCAAGAGCAGCAGCAGTTGGACATATTATTGTAGCGTTGGAGAAAGAAGGTAAGCTGATATGCACAACTAGAACTGAAGGAGGCGAAAGCAAGGTAGATGCAAATAATGTCTTTAAACCCAGTTTCCCATTAAGCGGACCAAGAGAATTGCACACGATTTTTTCGTGTTGCAAGGCTAAAAGTTGCATGCATGTAAATGGCGGCTAAAACATGTGCGGGCAATTTGCATGCAATAGTTGTAGGCAAAAGTTGCACCATGTAAATCGGCCTTTACATTATTTATACAAAACAAATTACTTGGTCTTGAGAATAAAGGAATTGATCATGTACAGCAACATATCTGAGATGAAGAGCAAAAATTCTCACTGTGTTTATAAGGAGGTAATGATCACAAGAATTTAGTAACACATCTTATGTCACATTTGGAGCTAAAGGAGTTGACAATGCTTGTTGCTTACCTTATTATTTAAAATGTTGATTCGACTTATTTACTGTAACACATATGAATAATTTATTAATGTTGAGCCAATTAACATGGTTTGAAGGGGCCAACATTTTCAATTCTAGAAAAATAGATTTCTCTTGGAATGAACAATGAATGACAATGAATTGGTAGTGGAAAGAGAAATATTTTCCTTATATGGATGAAAGTATTTGTTGTATGGTCCTGAGGTTATTTATTATGCAAGGTATATTAGTAAGAGTTTTCTCAAGTAAGTCATTGTGGTTTAGCTCACTTAGTTGTTGCTTCATTTTTTCTTTTGCCGGCATTGTACTTGAGTGAGAATATATACTGTGGGCTGAATCCCGACCCTGCAAAGTGTTGCTGTGTATTTGATGGGTCTTGAGGGAATAACAGGAATTAATGCAATATTGAAGTATTATCAATTTTTTAAGAAAATTAGAACAAGTTGACAAAACAGTTTGTATTTTGACAAAACAAAATCTTTATTTGGGAAAATACAGCCGTATACCTTACAAGTTTCTGATCCTGTTAGTGTTTTTGATAAACAAACACAGTGTTCTAGCTAGCCAGAAAAAATGACAGGGCACTTGATTAGTAGATAGAAAAGTTTCAAGGCCACAGCAACTGAACTTAACAGCTTCACTCAACATTTCAACAGCTGTTTTCAAGGTGCCATTGGCTGCTCTCTGCTTCTAGCAACAGGGCTTCGGTGTGGTATTTACTTGTCTTATGTTCAGTAACTTTGTCAAAATGCAAAATTTTTACTCCACCTCCTTCACCCCACATTAAAGAGCCATTCTGCCCATGAATCTTGTACTTCTTGCACAGATTACAAAACATTAACATTTCTTTCCCGATCGAACTTCAAGAATGGCTGCATTTCCATGATTCCTGAAACCCATTTTTGTAGCCGATGCTAGTTTTTTCTTCTGGATGCATTGTAAGATTGGTATTTTGCTTCTTTGCTTATGCTGGCTTGATGCCAAAGAAACTCTCAAATATTGAAAACTTTTGTTTGTTTGAACACAAGATCGCATGTTTGAAAGATGTGATCAAGCAGAACATCACAACAGATGGCATGCTTCTGGCATCTGCATTGTGATTGGATAGTTACAAAGCAAGAACCATGACAACAAGCAGTGAAACCGCTGACTGATTATTTTGGCTCAGAATTACATCATTTCAAGCAATCAGTTGAAAATGCTCACAAAATTGGCAAGCTATAGAGGTAAAACTTCAACAATTTTCGGTAATTTAACTGCAGTTTTCATTTTGATAATAAGGCTGAGGCTCTGAAAAAGACAGGAAACTGGAAAAACGACAGGGTGCTGAATGAAAATGACAGGGCATTGAGAAAAACAACAGGGCACTGCGCCCTGTCGTTTTGGCCTAGCTAGAACACTGAAACAAATATCAAATGAACAAACTTAAGACTTCTAAAAGTATGAACTACCAGTTCCCATTTTTTTGAGTGTGTGCTTTTGACAAGCTATAAATAAAAAAAATTATTGCTGTCAAAATTGTCACACCACAAAATTAAGGTTGTTGAAATTAACACACTAAGAAAATTCCCAGGTAGTAATGTTAAATAAATGTGATTTTGTCAAATTCACATTAATTTCATGATGTACAAATTTTTGGTATTATCTAATGGTGTAACAATATTCAGATGCTAATATAAATGAGGGTTTTCTTGCACAGAGTTGCTGGACACCCCCTTGCTCAGTATGAGAAGTGTTTGCATATGTTCCTGCAAGAGCCAATAATTGACAAGGATTATGTTCCTGGAAAGGTTAGAAACATGTGACATTGATCTGCGACACAGCCTGATAACCACTTTATAACAATTAACGAAATAACACCTCCTGGAGATGTGAGATTGCAAGTGATGCATCTCTGCCATGGATGATGTGATCATTGGAGTGAGAACTGATGATTTTTATATGAACAACACAAGCCTTGTGCTCAACTTTCTGGTTAAAAGCACAAATTGAACTGGTTTTAACCTCAAATTAAAGGAAATGTTTTGCAGTACTGCAGGCTATTGTTGTCCCTGGTGCACTAGAATTAGTCAGAAAGGCTTCATTAAATTAGATTTTTCCCCAGATCCCAAGTGATGCACTGTGCTTAGCTCAATGAAAATAAAGAGAAGTTATTAGTGGGGCCCATTAAAATCGCTGTGGAACCCTCTACAAGCAGCTGTACTTGGGGTTTTGGGGAGTCCTTACTGCACTGATGAAAGCCCTCATCTGGTAACATCACCATAATTGCCAGATAGGTGTAGTGCTGCACTCTTAATTGTATATACATGCAAGGCTTTCATTATGTTTTGTAGTAGGAGGCCCACTTGTGAAAGTTATTGTTAAGGTGACACAATCTATTCAAGTTTGTCCACAAAACCTGCATAAGAAGTCAGCAAGACAAGTTCAGATTGCAATAGGTGGCTAATTTGCCAGTTGCCAGCTTGTTGTGGCATCCCTGACATGTATTAATTATTATAATAACCTCATAATTTAATGCGAAATTCATTTGGATATAAAAATTATCAATATTATTTTAATTTTAATCGTTTGTTGGTCAACTACTTGTACATGTAGTGTTCAAGCTAGCTAAAAAACCTTAAGAGGCACTTGTTCAATTATGCACAAAAAGGTTGAAACTATCAAGTGAAAACCTGAAACCCCAGCAGTTTGTTGCATTTTTACATTGTCAGAAGCCACTTTGAATGGTTTGTGACAAGAAAATGACAGGGAACCGAGAACAAATTGAATGGAACCCTGCAGCATCCTCTGGTTTTTGTCTAGCAAAACACTGTACTCGTCTTTCAGTGAGTGACTAGCAAAGTATGAATTCCCATCACATTCTAAGGTGGTGTTTACATGATAACAATGAATTTCGTTCGGGTAGGACACACATAAACAAGTTTACATAGAATTTCTCATTCTGGAATGACAGTGTGGAGCTACCCAGAAGCCCATTATTCTCCCACGAAAATGCATAATATAACATATAGCAGGTGAACCATGAAGTAATTATGTGTTGCTCAAAATTGTAGGTCCAGTCATGACATCCACAAACAGATGATTATCTTCCGTATATCACAGGACATTCTCACACAGTAGATCGACAAGTTTTGTAATGACAATGGAAACCCAGTTACTGCCAGTATTAATTTAGTAATGTTACAACTGTCATTAAGGTAAAAATGATTGTCTATTAATTTTGATATTGAAATGGAGTTAACGTAGAGGTATTATGGTATGAATGTAGTCTCCAAGATGCAAAAGTACATGTAATTTTTACTTCTGAAAGTAAAAATGGAAGCAAAATTTTCAGATTTGGGGAAAATTCTAACATCAACTTTGAAGAGGTTTTGTTGGATGAGTAACGCCAATATGGACTTGCTCTATCTTCTGAAAATATGGTATGAACAATCACTGTATTTTTGTAAAGCAGTTCGCAAAATAGTCCCTTTTTGTTTGATTAAATTGCTGACCTTTACAGTCCATGGAAGTGATGTAAGAAGCATCATCAGAAGGGTTTTGTTGTAGATTTCAAAACTGCAGCTGGCAAGTTCAAAAACTTGAATGAAGGACTTCAACCCTGGTTCTATCTTTAGTAAAGAAATTGGAAAACCTCCAACTTACACTTAAATCAACTTTTGGACCTGCCACAAATATATCGATATTTGGAAAGTGCATTTTGTTGTGGCATCTAAAAAGGTGGTCTTAATTTCTTAGCGTTATAAGCATTTTGAAGCTGGTAGATGATGTCTGTAGGAACAAGAGAGACCTGCTGACTTGCTGCTACCTTCAACATGATCAAACAAGTCTGAAGATTTCCCAAAGTTCTGCTACAATCTTGAAAACTACAACAGATTTTCTGTGTCTGGTTCTCGTGCCACTTCTTCTATAAACAGGAGAAGTTTAATCAGGAGTAACTGCACGTAGAAGGTGGTGATACTCTAGTTATTACGCCACCAGTGAATCATGACCAAATCATCCAGATGATGAGACTGCATCCATTGTTTTGACCACTGTATACTGTTTGAAATTGTTTTGATATCAGGTCTGATTTTGTAAGTGATATGCAAATCATCCATGGGACCGGAAGGTTACCATTGTGCAAGACAACAAATAATATTCTTGGTAAAAAGGCTGCACTGGAAAAAACAAAATAAGAGGGGATCTTCCATAATGGCTTGGTTTTCTTCCCGCTATTAGCATCTTCTCCTTACCACCCTAGGGTCTCCAGGATGTATGCAAGTGGAAGAAAAATATCACATCATTTATTTTATTGAGTAGTATTCTGAGAAGATTCAACCTAAACACAATGGATTTATGCAAGATGTTGACTTTAGATGTCAGTTGTGGAATTTTTCAATGGTTGCAGGCTTTATCTCACTTTTTGCACTGATTCATCTATTGTGCAGTCTTCCAACCTGAACACTAGTTATTCCTTGGGTTTGTTTCTTATGACTTGAACAAAGTTACCGGTACTTTAAAGCCTATGAAAGTTGATATCATGTTTCTCATCAACCTCTCGGAAAGTTGGTGAAGATTTTTTCCATTTTTCATTATTTTTTGATATAAAAATACTAAAAAAGTAGTGACAAGCATGCACGTGGTGCAAAAGTGCAGACCCCGAGAGACTGATCATCCCATTTGGCAAGGAATTTTTTTGAAAAGACTAAGTTTTGCAGTTGCAACTGTTATACACTGAAGCAATATTTTGATAAAGTGAATGATCCGAATTTTGCCAAGTCTTTCTTTAAAAAAATTATTTAATAAGATATTATTACTGGTAATAATTAGTAAAATTGCACTGGTGATTATCAAAAATGGCGTGCACTGATTGGTTTAGAACTTTGTTCTCTCGCTATAATCACTGCTAGGTGATTATACATGTAGCAATGACGTGCGCGTAAAGCATGTTTAGGAACGTGTTTTTTTAAATGAAAAATAAAATATTTTTAAAAGTTTGCTATTTTCGTTTTATTTTCTCGAATAATCACCAGTGCAATTATACTAAAACAATTAGTCACCTCAGGCTCCGTGAATATCACAATAGTCACCTCGACTTCGTCTCGGTGACTATTTGCCGATATTCATGTCACCTTCAGTGACTAATATTGTTAATGAATGAAAATTTTTTCATGGGATGTCTAAATCCCCAGCAGGTGCTGATGAGAAACACGATCTCAGATTTCTTTGGCCTATTACTGTGTAAAAACAGTGTGGAAGTCATACATTCATAATTAAACATATTAACAATCAAAACTGCTATCATTAGTTCTTGCGATAACTAGGTTTTTGATAACAATCTCTACCTTTGCGATACCACAGGTAAAGATGGGGGAAAATACACAGAATCCCTACTCTGAGCATTTATAATAACTTGGTTATCTACATTTGTGAATATGCTCACTACTTGTCAAGAGTATGGTTATGTTAGTAGTAACTTTTTGGATTCAGAAATGTAGCTGTGAGATTCATCAACAATAAATGATGCCATTAGAACTTTTTAGTTCTGCAAGTTTTGTGTTGACAACTGCCAAGAGAGCTTTGTTAATCATAATTTTATGGCTAAACATCAGGATTGCCAGTACAATAATTTTGGTTTACAATACTTAATGCAATGCACTAGAATATTATACAATAATAAGCCAGTTCAGAATTTCAGAAATACATGCACGCATTGGATAAAATGTAAAATTCCTGAAACTTAAACAAAGGAATGCATTGAAGCGGGATGAGAATTCATTATCATTCCTTTCTTAAGTTTTATGAGTATTTCATTTTATCCTGACACATGTATATATTTCTGAAACTCCAAACTGGCTTATTGTAGTTGTATGGTCTGGCCAGTGCAACCAGTCGGTTCTTAGATGGAACGTACAAGTTCTCAGAACTAGTTCTGATCAGAATGGCCAGGCCTGTTCATGGAATAAAGCTGCTTTATGCACCCACTCCTGTGGCAAGAAAAATGGTGTGGGGTGTGCACCTTTGACCTTTCCCTTTCCCTTGAAACTGGGTAGAACAGATACCTAAGTTACCAATGACCTGTTACGGGGACCACGAGGCAGTGGGGGGACATGTGCCCCCAAATATTTTTAGATTTATAAAGAGTTAATAAGAAAAGGTGTCTTGTGTGTCCCAATCTTAAAGTTGCTCTGCAGTCCCTGTGTTACATGTATAATGTACATCCATCTGTGTGTACAGTGTATCTCTTTGAATTCCCTCAACACGTTGCTAGTATTATCAGGGTGTCATGACAGGTTGCTTTAACCCTTTTGGACCTAAACACAACAATTGATGTGTTGCTAATTTCTCTCAACTTGTCTTCATACTTTTTGTTATTACACTGAAACAAGGTGGGAGAAATAATTATGTAATTCATCATTTGAGTTGTGGCTGTATATGATCATCTCTTTAATTTTCATAACAAAATAAATGGTTTTATATTATTTTTGTCGTTGGTGTAAGGAGAAAGGTTGAAAGGGTTAAAGAACAGTGAATCACAGGCATGAATTTATCTTGCAAGGTCTTTGCTTACATGTTAATTGGACAGGTTCGGAGAGGGGTACCTCTTGAGATTTGAACCCATTTTAGAGAGATTTTGTGTCATTTCCCCCTCTTTCAGAAATTTGCTCAAATTGTATTTTAAATATATTTTACCTTGTTGTACTGAAATATATTCCATTCTGGGTAAAATTATAGACAGAAACAACCGATAGAGTGACACCTCACTTTAGATTTTGAAATGTTTATTTGAGGAAAGAATGAAACACGTGGTATGGACTCTTTTAAAACTGGCTGATGAATTACAAATGCTTGTTTTTTACATTTTAGTAAACATGTAACAGTACATAAACTGGCAAAGTTGACAGATGTCAAAGATTACACAGCTAGTCAGAAAAGTGGTCAAATAAAGCTGTTTTAATCTTGTCTTGTTGTGATTTTGAAAGCATAAAATGTGAGCAGTTCTATGCTTGATAGTAGGACTTCACGAAACTAGGATGGGAACGTCGACGAGAACGTCGCAAAACAATAGACTTGATTACAAAATACAATGATTTCACGTTGGAATGCAACCTCCTGTCCACTCTTCCGTCGTCTTCCTTTGTGAACAGAACCTGAAAAGCTCAGTTTTGTGTTTTTCAGAGAACGTGAACAACAAAGCATAAATCATTTCAATCTCCATGCGGCTTCAAAATTAAAGTTTCTAATTTTTTCTGTTCACATAGCTTCATGCAAAATTAAATAGAAACGAATGAGTTATATAAACAAGAAAAAGGAAAACGGGAAGTTCAAATTTCAGCAGCCGTCTTCGTCGACGTTCCCGTCCTAGTTGCGTAAGGTCCCTATCTCCAAACACACAGGAACATCTGCAGTGACAGGTTCCAGGCCCATAGAACATAACACTACACAGGAGGAATCCCACAGCAATGAGACAGTGGTTGAGATTCACACTACTGTCACACTGCTGTCCACACTAGTATCACAGTGGTGACAATTGCCACTAGTTTGACATTGGTGATAGTGACAGCACTGTACTTAACTGTGCTGTGACAGCAGTGGCCCAGATAGCACTGTGACAGTGATGGCAGCAACAGTATGTCGGCGAAGTGAACTGACAATGGTGCAACATTGGTGACAATGACAACACTGTAACACTACTGTGCACACTAGTGTGACAGCAGTGTCAACTTACAGCACTGTGCCATTGATGTTCATATTAGTGTGAAAGCGATGTCCACATCACTGTGCAAGTGCCAAATGCCATCGCTGTCACACTAATGTGCACATCGCTATTTCAGTACTGGCACAACGCTGTGCTCATTTTCGTGGTCAGAGCACTGTGCTCATTTTCGCTATCACAGCGCTGTGCACATTGGTGTCTAACCGCTGCGGGTTTCGTCCTGTGTAGGGGGAATGTAGAACCATCAACAAGTACACACTCGGGCAAATCCCAAGTTAAAAACTAAAACCGAGTACATGAGCCAGAACCACAATGAACTGACTCCAGTCTCTTAACACATAATACTGGTATACCCATTATTATCATAACCACAAAAAACTCTACAAAATCGATTACATAATTAACTTTCATCTATAATTAACCAGTTCATTGTCATTCATTGTTCATTTAAGAAAGTCGTTCATCAGTAGCTTGATTGGATATAAGAAATGATCATTATGTACATAGTTTTAATTGCAACTTGAACAAGTTAATCAAAAAAAAATTCTCAGGTAAACATTTGCAACTGCTCAAGTCACAATTATAACTGGGATGATCATTTTTTATCCATTCTTCACCGCATTTGTTTCATATACGTTCATTCAGTTTCACAATAACTTTATTAACAATTTGACCTGCAGAGCACATGGTGATGTGCTGTGATATTCCAGCCTCTTGTGCTGTCACAAAGCTCATGATCAGGGCATATTTTATTAGTCAAGTGTAAAATAAAAGTCTGGAATAATGTGTGAATTGAACATGCCGGACGTAATCTGATATAATTATATACACTTGTTGGATATCCCAACAATAACTGAAGAGCTCGGTGCAAAAATGGCCTAAGTGACGATTTTGGACCACCCTTCAGAAAACCTCCAAATTATCTACTTTCCTGCAATGTTACAGTGGCCAAATGAA
>JAOBRH010366660.1:0-19029 GCA_027575125.1 Umimayanthus parasiticus | reverse complement strand
ATCCATCCATCCATCCATCCATCCATCTATCTATCTATCTATCTATCTATCTATCTATCTATCTATCTATCTATTTAACAAAGTTTTAACTGATATTTTAAATGTTTCAAAATTTTTAAAGGTTTTTCTATCTCTACTCATTTTAAATTTTATCAAGCTCTGCATCTATTTGCATCGAGCACTATTTGGAACTAGTGAAACCAACGTTTTACAATATATTTATTTATTTATTTATTTATTTTATGCTCTGCGCCAGCGTATCGAGCACTTAAATTTAACAAAGTTAAATTCACCAAGTTTTATATATAAATATATACAAAATAGCATCTTGATATCAATATATTCTAGCCTAACTCTAAAAGGTTTCGACTTATTAAATTAAATTAGACAACGATTATTGACGATGTTTCAAAGCCGCCGGTTTTCTTTGAATTTTACGGAAATAATTGGTTGAAGTAACGTCCTTATTTGCTCACTTTACTAGATACTGCAACAGCAATAATTCCTTAAAAAACATACACTTAATTGACACAAGCAAAATTTTTTGAAAAAGAATTCAAAGTCAGTTGTTATCACTTATCAGTAGTTTATTCTATAGAAGGTCTCATGATCCTTGAGAATTTGCACTGATATACCAGATAGGAGACAAAGCACTTCCCCCAATGACGACATGCTGCCTGTTGTCTGTTTACACAAATATCAAAAGCCTGCTTTCAAGCATATATGGTTTCAATTGTAAATTCCACAACACTTTCGCTATTTTTTATAAATGAACTTTATGTACTCAAAATTTAGGCTTATTACAACGTGTTTTGAATTTCTTCAGATTTTAGACTCAAGAGGATGTTTTCCAAGCACATGTGTTTCTCTTTGCCACAACCGTAAGTATAATCCAATTTATATCTAATAAACTACACACAAGGTCTTCGCCAATGGGATTTTACGAAAACAGGTAAGTAGTTAGCGAAGATGCTTTTAGAGTTATCAATGATAATGGTTGAGGCACAAGAATAAACAAAGATGGAAAAATATTTAGTTCTCAATTACGAAGCAAGACTTAACTAGTTGGAAAAAAGATCGGTGGTAAAACTTCGAGCGTTGTCTCTGATCCCGTGAAATACAGCGAAAAAGCTGTTTTCTTATCATTCGCAAATAGAAGAAAGGCGAAACCCCAACAAAACTTGCCGCATATATATCTTTCATATCAAAGCATCTGAAAATAAACTTTTGTTTTGCCTACCGAGCCAATGAACAATTACAACGTTTAATAATTGATTCAATTGCGCTAACAAAGTACATTTTGTGCTTGAAGTGCACGTTTTTGAAAGTGCAGAATACGTCTTTGGAAACAAAAGTCGAAAAATAATAACTTTCAATCGTGCCACCAATTTATTCTGTTGGGAAGAAAATAAAATTGTTGTGGATTAATGAACAAGGCTTTCTTGAGTAGCTGTCCAATCAACTCACACCTGTGATTGTGCATTGGCATGGCACATACAAATTTCGTTTTGTCTTCCATTAAGAATTTTATTAAATATTCCATGCGATTAATTCATTAATTAGGAAAGACGGTGTAATGTCAGCCAGGCCACACTATAAAGTGTAAAATTTTCACCAAAGATAATATCAGAGCAAAACATGTTCCGCCTACATTTTCCTACGAGAGATGAAAAACCCCAAAGTATTTTTTTGTCGAAGAATGTAAACAATTCATGAAACTACACTTAAATATCATCATACTTATGGAAACGTGAATGAGGAAAGACTACTGAGGTGAAATATGTAAAAAATGAAGAACAATGATTGCGGTGCCGAATTCCGCCACAGAATCACCCTGAACATTCAAGGTTCCAAATTTGAAACTTATGAAGATACTCTACACAAATATCCCGACACACTTCTCGGATGCCCAGAGAAGCGAAGAGAGTTTTATGACCCGAAAACCAAGGAATATTGTTTGGATACGAACAAATGTGCCTTTGACGCTATTTTGTTTTACTACCAGTCTCAAGGGATTCTTGCACGACCCGAAACCGTTCCTGCAGAAATCTTTGATCAAGAATTAATATTCTTTGAGCTCAAAGGTAAAGAAGACGAAAAGAATGAGGAGGAAGTCTTGCCAACTCAACCATGGCGGAGGAAAGTGTGGACATTCTTGGAATGTCCTGAATCCTCGAAAACAGCGACGTGGTATGCGAGATTTTCTTTGGTGATAATCATAATCTCGGTAGTGACATTCTGTACTGAAACTCTATTCATATCTATAAACTCAAACAATAGTTCCTCCGAAAATCGCACAAACGATACCACAAATTTGGCGACAGCGGGAGACAACGCTGAAGCACTTGGAAAAGTAAGGAGAGACGAGTTCTGGTTTGTTGTTGATACGTGCATTGTAGTCTGGTTTACTGGCGAGTACCTGGCTCGACTTGTTATTTCGCCTCACAAATATACGTTTATCTTCTCTGCATTAGGAATTATTGACTTGTTAGCCATAATTCCTTATTTTATTGTCCTAGGGTTCGGCTCCATTTATTATAATCAAGCCATACATTTTACTATTTTACGACTGTTTCGCGTTCTTCGTGTTGTGAGGCTGTTGAAATTGACCCGCTATGTATCAGCCATGCGGATTCTGGGAATCACCGTGAAATCGTGTCGAGATCAGCTAACTGCCCTACTGCTTATGATATTTATCTCCGTACTGGGTTTCTCTAGTACGATGTATTACGCCGAACACGAGGAAAATAGTAAACAATTCTGCAGCATTTTAGCGGCATTCTGGTACACTGTAATTACCATGACAACGGTGGGTTATGGAGATATTGCTCCGATTACACCACTGGGAAAAGCAGTTGGTTCACTCTGTGCTGTGTTTGGAGTTGTAATGATGGTTTGTCTGCCAACTCCTGTCTTTATTCTGCACTTTAACGAGATTTATTGCCGATATAAAGGGAAACCTCCTTCTCGAGAGGTGGGAAAGGACACTTTTACAACGCTACAAACAGCGAATAGAACATGAGGAATCCCAGAGTTTATCGCTTGTACGCTGGTAGTACACAATTCTTTTCGCTGAATCCTAAAGAACAAAATCATGAATGGCAGAACAATGTCAAATTATTCAGAGCAAGATTCGAGTTACCATACAAATACATAAACCCGGAAAAACGTTGTTGTCGTCTCTCTCTTTAACATTTTATGGGAGTTTTTAGCAACCAGTAATGCAAGTCAAGTAAGAAGCAGCAAAGCTTTGTTAGGAAAGACACTACATGCATTGCACGTGAACAGGCTTCCACCATCAAGCTGAGAATTACAACAGGAGATATACGTATAAATGTACATGGAAATGTAATGTTTGGGTTATAGATAACGTGAACGGTGGATGATACAGCGATCGAATAAGTCATGTAAAAGTTAGAAAGCCGTGAAGTCTCAATACTTGAATTTGTTTCTTTTTAGGTATGGTTCTGGGAAAGTAATGAAGTTTACCTTTTAAATATTCGTAGGAACCCTGGATGGACACGTTGTCCTATTATTTATTCAGCTTTATAACTACAGAATGTGCATTTTGTTCTGCTAACACTCCTTGATTTTATAAGAAAGAGGCAAGGTAAACAAGCAAACTAAAAAAACGTTTTCATTTTGTTTCAAGAAAATAACCATAAGCACAAGTATAATAAATGCAAATAACAATGAAAAAGAAAAAATCAAAGTACATGAACGATGTGATGGAACAAGCTCACATCTTTACCTTTGTTAATTAAATTTCTCATGCTGATTCTTATTTCACAAGAGTGAACCAGGCTTTACAGTCCCTTATGATATGGTTGGCAAGTTCACTGACTCTGTCGAGTTTGAAGAAGTTTGATTTATCTGAAATCAACTAGTAAGAAATCAATCTCGAAATGAAAAGCAAATGGAAATGTAAAAGCAAATGTAACTTAAGCTCGCAGTATCAAATATGGGATACATTGGTAGTCAAGAATGTAGAGTGTTGGCTTTTCTCGTTAGCATTAACGGATTATTGTTAGTCTTTGCTAGCTGGCATTGCACTAACTCTTTTACTTATCACTAATGAACTGCTGTTCTTTGACTGGATATTCTCTTTTATGTTACTCAAGAAGGCTTCCAAACCATCTTCTTTTCAGCATTTGAAGGCATTCCAGGTAATAATGTATTCGCCGAGCCCAATTTCTTTTACTGGTTTAAAACTTGTTAACACCACAAAGAAAATATCATATTTTGAAGCCACAATCAGTATTTTTCTGAAATTTTAAGGTGATTGATACATTGACCAAAGAGTGGGATTCTTCTGATTTTTCATCATGGTTTGACGGTTGACATAAGCCAGGCATGTTGGTGGCCCTAAAATTCCTAAAAATTCTTATTTTTTTTATTTGCCCTAAAAAGCTTTACTTTTATAGCTTGTTTTCAGTTTTCACCCCCAAATACCTATTTTTTCTTATTCATTATGGTTAAGCGCGAGTTATGTCATTGAAAAGGGCTTGACATGGATCCCACATCTGCACTAGCTAGATGAACGGCAAGTTTCTTTGTGGTTTAGTAGCCTCAAGGGATGAGAAGATCATTCTGTTTCTATCAACTTTGTTTTGTCGTGATATTCAGCATGTTATTCCCAGTGATAGAATTTGAGGGTCAAAGTTGCGCTCATGTTGCTTTAACATATCCAAAAGTTCAAGTTACGGATTTGTTGCACAAATGAAGTAATTTGTTAAAACATAATGAAACCGTTTGGCTCAACATAAATCAAACAGTTTGTTTCCAATCGCTATTGTCCTCTGTTAATATAAAGCGTAGTCTGATTGGATGCAGAGGGGAAAATACATATCCTCTGGCTAGTGTGCCTAATGATAAAATGGTTTTTGAATCGACAGCCAGTGGATGACTATCTATTACTCTGTCTGGCCTCAATCAAATTATGGTTCATGCTGATGGAAAAGGGCATAAGACAAATTAGCGATTTTTCAAGAACCAAAAACATAATTTCCTTCAGAAAGTCCAAGATTAATTGTGTTTTAAAGCAAGAGTCACACTGATCAAGTGACTCTCGCAGAGGCTGTATGATGCATGAAAGACTCGCTTGCAACTACAGTTACAACAGCTGTGAAGACTTGCCAGACTTATTTTGATTCATGTTTCCTTGCTCTTACACAAGGAACTTTTCTCTTGGCCGTAACAACTGAGATTTCGTATGTGATATCAGATGGTTTGGTACCATATGTTCAAGAATTGTTGTGCCACACTGTGAGGAAAAATGGCAACCCATTTGCACTACCGTTTGATGAAACGATCATTGCACAAAACCAGACACAGTTGAGCTGACTGCAACCATGGATAAGGTTGAATTAAATACGGAACAGTTTCTTCGTAGAGGTTTGGATGAGAACAATTTGGAAGCACCTGAATGATCAACTGAAGAGCTCGGGCTTCCTTGGTCTTGTAAATCCCATGCCATACAATGTTCATGCTGTCTATAATGTCTTCAAGCATGGTTGCTCCGAGTATGGTCAATTGATCTCTTCTATTGGTTCAAGGCACACCCATCCCGCTAAAAAAGATAATTTCAAGATATAGACTTGCCTTGACTTTTACGAAAAACTCTTTATTTGCTGTGGATGGTTGGCGCTAGTTTCAACCTTGACCAGATAATTGACAACTGGAAGCCTATCCACTCATATTTCCTGAGGAATTTCCAAAGGAAACGGTCCTTGAAAAAACCTGAGTTACAGAAGGTTTGCAAAGCCAAACAAAGGAAGGATATCTTCATGCAGACACAATTTCTTATCAGGCCTTAACAGTGTGAGCCAATATTCGATGGAATCCTGGTCATTTTCCAACGTCACTTCAGAAACTGCGCATCCATGTACTTCATGATAAATGCCTCAATTTGCAAGAAAACTGATGCTGCGATTCTCAAAATTTGAAGTAGCTAAGAGCAGTTACAAGAAAATAGTGCAGGTAGATGTGCAGAGTATCTAACAGCAGAATGGTAATCAGGGAACAAACCCACAGAACACTGTCCACTCTCCAGTCAAACCAGCAGAAGATTCCCTTGCGAGGAATGAGGGCTATCCTTCCAAATACCAGCAAGTACCTGTTGACCCATCTCCACATTAGAGATGTGTTTGTACGTTACTTGACAGTATTTCACCCCAATTTGCAGATGGTAGAAACTGATGATCGCTGTATTAGAAGAATAGCACAGACGTTGCCTCAAGTAATCAAGGAAAATCAGATAACCACCAGTGGTTGATAAGTGGAAGGTCTACCAACATCAAGTGATTCCAGAAGACTGGTAGAAGACTGGTTGCTGAAGCATTGTTGAGTGAAACCAACCGAAGGTTAGCAGATGCAGTCAAGTCCCAATATTTCAGTGCAGTGTCTGTTGCTCAAAGCTTATTGGAAATTGCCTAAACAAAGATGAAAACTGTACAGGTTGAAATGGTTGGCTTGGCCCAAAAGGCGAACAGCTCTTGATGGTAAATGCATGAAAATGATTGATAATGGAAAGCACTACGCTTATTGTTTCTGTTGGCTATTCAGCTGCTGACTGCACCTGACTGATGTCATTTAAGAATAATGATCTTCAGTATTATAGTCTTATCTTTCATCTCTGGAGCCTTGATCACAGTAACTGATTAGGTATAAGGCGATCATTCGTTTAGATTAGATTTCTAGTACTTTTCGAGATAGCAAATTTTGGCTGACACTCTCTTTTTAACACTCTCCGAGGCATAAATTGTCATGGGATATGGACACCCTGCATAAACCTGGGCATAGGTGCTGAGAATTAGTACCACTGTATCTTGTATGAACCTTGAAAGAATAAGATTTATATTTTGAGTGACGGTGGTGTCAGGGACTTCATATTTCACTGATGTTAAAACTGATGTTAAATCCATGTCAAGCATTTTCAATAATTGGATACCAATGGCAGAAACGTGAGACCAATTGGACCAATTTCAAAAATGAAAACCCTAAAATAGCTCTATTTTCCAACCAATTGTCCCTAAAAATCCCTACTTTTCATAGGAAAAATTCCTATTTTTTGCCCTAACTATCGTCACAAGGTTGCCAACATTCCTGCATAAACTTATAACAATAAAAGTGGGGATGAACTCCTTTTCTATTAATATGCAGTTAAATGTCATAAAAACAGATATACCGTAAAATCCCACTTTAAAGCCCTGGGCTTATATAACTTCAAAAGGGGTTTTGGGTGGGCTTATAAACAGGGGGGCTTATATCCGGATGGGCTTATAAGTGGAATAAAAAAATGTTTCGAAACGACGAGATAAAGCGTATCTGAGAAACGAATAAAAGCTTATATTTCATTACATTTTGAGTTAGTCAGTTACATTTTTAATACATTTATTGTGCGTCACAAAGCAACTTGTTTGTCTGTAACTTTCAATTAAAAACTTTGATGTTTAAAACGAAACACAAAAGGAACATACTTTTACAGTAGATGGGCTTATAAACGGGAGGGCTTATATCTGGGTGGGCTTATATCCGGAATAATATATTCGTTTGAAAATGGATGGGCTTATATCCGGGGGGGGGGCTTAAAACCGGGGAGCCTTAAAAGTGAGATTTTACGGTATGCGAGATCCAGATGGTCAAGCTGCCATGGAAACGATATTTATTGCGGCGAGAGCAAAGGGTTGCTAAGTAACAGCAACTGGTAGCTTGACATGCAAGTTCGTCTTTCTGAAGCTCAGCATACAACAGTGAAAAGCATGGGAGCTACTCTTGAGGCAACAAAATTAAAGATCTTTTTAAAGATATAAACCATACATAAATCTGGTAGTAAGTGGTACTGCTGAAATTGCTAGGTTTTACATAGCTCTTTTTTGATAAGATGCAAATGTATATTGAATTATGAAAAAAAAACATTTAGTGGAAATTCGGGTAGTATCTTATCCAAAATCAACAACAAAAAATGAAAAAGATTTTAAATGAAATTTTTCAAATTATGGTAGAAGGTAGTGTAGAAACTGTGTGAGTTTTTCCCGTTGAAAAGATATGATTTTAAAAGTGACTTCTAAAACTAGAGATACGCAATCCAAAAACTGGACTGTCGACGCATTCAAGAGTTTCACATTTTGAAGAATGAAAAGTGTTGCACAAAAACGAGTTGGGTTTATCTCGTATATTTGATTGTTAAATTATTGGGTCTTGTTGGCGATCAAATAGGAACTTCTGCACAATTCTGAAGATAGGTCTTGGCGCTACCTTTATTTCTGAAACTTTCCTAGTTAGGTGGGCTTGATTTTAGTATTCGATCTACAGAGGAATTGCAGGGTGACAAAAAGGGACAGAAACTTTAGGCCTCACACTTGCTTTGTTGTTCTTTGACGTCTGTACGGGCACGAGGTATGCAAAATCCGAGTTAATTTAGAAATTCCACCAACTCTAACCTCCCTGTTTAGAACTGCCCAAACCTGGAATGCACTTACAGATCATATTAAAGAGCAACCATCTGTCAGTTCATTCAAAAAGGAAAATACAACTTTTGAGTTTGCATCAACAACGCGTGACTAAAATTTGTAAATGCATTAGACTATAGTTTTAATTGAATTTATAAAATATTGATATTTATAGATTAGAGGCACGGCTTTTAGGTAGAACAGATTATATATTCATCATACGAATATATATGTATATTATATATATATATAGTCATACGAATAAAATAAATATATTTTGATAAAATTACCGTGGGTAAATAAAATTTTCCAATCCCGATTCCAATCCAATCCAATCCATCAATCGATCCATCCACCCACCCACCCACCCACCCATCACCCATCCATCCAACCAACCATCCATCCATGTACCTACCTACCTATCTACGTACCTATACATACCTACCTACCTACCCACCCACCTACGCGTCAGTGTGTGGTAAAATGATTCATTGGTGATTTTCATTTTTGAGTGAGTTCTTCACTGCAAATGTTTTTAACAATTAAGAAGAGATAAAACGATTACAAAACTAAAAAAGCCAAGAGTCCAACATTTGGTTTAAAAGGTTATGGAAACTATATAACTTTGGTTTGTATATCAGGATATCTTTTCTTTTTTGTTATAAATTATAGATTTTGTCTAATTATTTGTATCTTATCAGAAATATTTTTGTTGTATTGTATCGAAACTATTAGCTAAATAACTGAGCTTATCTGTAAATTCGAGTGCAAATTAGTACAGACTATATGTATATATGTATGTATGTATGTACGTATGTATATGTGTGTGTGTTTTTTGGATTTATGTATGTGTATATATGTATGTATGTATTTGTGTATGTATGTACATGTATATATGTATGTATGTATGTATTTGTGTGTGTATGTACATGTATGTATGTATGTATGTATGTATGTATGTATGTATTTGTGTATGTATGTATGTATGTATGTATTTGTGTATGTATGTACATGTATGTGTATGTGTATGTGTGAATGTATGTATGTATCTTTTCAGATAGCAAAATTATGGAGATGAAATAACAGTAACAGTAATGACTGCTTTATTCAGACAAAGGTAAAAACAGTCAGCTATAGACTGGCTTACATGTTGCTGCTAATTTTGCGTCATTAGTTTATAAACATCGTACTTTGTTCTTCTTTTGTCACTTCTCCTTTAACAAAAAGTATATCCTTTTTCTGTTTCTTGTTACATTCGAACAATAACGAAAGAAAATGAGACTGGAAAACTCGTTGACCTGCACTAATTTTATCACCGAGTTTGCACTTTATAATCCTTTTTCAAGCTTCACTAGTGCATTGTCCTAATTCCTCCGAGGAACTTTTGAGTTTTTAACTGTCACATATTTCATGTTCTTAAACTCGGTGTCAGCCCATCTGGGTTTTGCCAGTTTTTCGGTGGAGTCTGATTGTCCATCTTTGTCGTCATTACAGCATTCCTCGGTGTAGAATTGCACAAAGTTTGACACAAACACTGGGGTGGGGAGGCACAGGAGTAGTACGACCCCTACAAAGGCACAGGCCGCGCCTGCTAACTTGCCAAGCACAGTCTTAGGAGTGACGTCACCGTAACCCACTGTTGTCATGGTGATGATGACGTACCAAAAGGTTGCTGGAATGCTTTTGAAAGGCGAGTTCGTCTGGAAGCTCTCCAAATAGTAAATAGCACTTGCAAGTAATACAACGGCAAGGAAGACACATAGGAACAGCGATTTCATTTGACCACTGCTAGCCTTAATAGTCCGTCCTAATATTGATAAACCTTTATGATAACGCGATAGTTTCAGCACACGCATCACGCGGACAATGCGCGTCACGCGAATCACACTAAAAGAAGTCACGTTACTGTAGTCGTGCTGGAGAATAAGAGTAAGATAGAATGGAATTATTGCTATGAAGTCCACAATTCCAAGCGTGGATTTGATAAACTGGACTCTCTGCGGAGAAGAGTATACTCTTGCTAAGTACTCACACGTGAAGAAACTGATGAAAACTGACTCGACAATAAACCAAACATCGGACCCTTGAGTTAAAGACCCTTGAGTGTCAGCTCTTGAGGATCCCCCATCATTGTCGGTTTTGTTGAGTTTTGTACAGTTGACCGTATTTCCATTCAGTGTTAAGTTAAGCTTGTCGTTTTTATGATCTTGTCTCCAAACTGACTGACAGAACACAGCGTCCTTAGCTATGCTGTTCTGATTTCTGTACCCTACTTTACTGTTTGCAATGAGTCGCGCCTCTGGTATTGTTTCTAGGCAAAAGATTATAGTCGATAGCACAATCATCAATACAGAGAGATTTGCCAGACATTTAGCAAAAGAACCACTACTGGGGCGTTCGAGAACATCCCATATCTTGTCCTTGAAAGAGTGCTCAGATAAAACCACAAAATGATCAGGAGTAGCGCTTGTTTCATCTTTAACAAGCTCGTAAAATGTTAATTCCTTGTTAAACAATTCGCGTGGAATGTCATCGGGCTTTGAGATGATCCCATTGGACTGGTAGAAGAACAGAATGTAATTGAATGCAACTTTGTCCCTGTCAAAATAGTATTCCTTCTTTGTTGTGTCATAAAACGGTTCACGCTTGTCCTGTGAACCCAGTAAGGTGTCGGGAAATCTCTCCAGTGTTTCTTGGTATGTTTCAAACTTCGTCCCACGAATATTAATACATACTCTTTGTCTTCCTTGTAAAACAGATTCTGCCATAGTTTGTTGGGTAAGATCGAGTCGTCGAATGCTACGCGGTGTCAACCTGAGCAAACTACTAGGTCTTGTAAAAGTTGTCAGATTGTCCATAAAGTTCATTTTAATGTCAAAATGAGGCGAAGGTGCGGATGGTTGCCTTATCACACACGCAAGCGCAACACCAACAATGTATAAATATCGTGTTAAGTGTTGGTTCTTCCACCAAATTTTAGAGTTCCACCGACACCTTCGATTGAACTGACAAAACTCTGCAAAACAAGAAATATTTTAATACAGTGATGGGTATCCGCCTTTAAGGATTTACAAGTCATACTTAAATTCGGCCTAATTTGTCGTGTTTGTATACACAGAATGCAAATCCGTTAGCACTAACAAAGATTTCAACACTCACTTATTTATTGATCTTTGTCGTAGCTTCGCTTTTTAACTGCGAAAGTTCTTTTAAGCTCTTTGTTATTGCGTTGGCTTTGAGCAAAGCTGCAAGACACAAATTAAACATTAATAGTTTTCCTAATGATCAGGTCACTAGCAACAATTAGCGATAAGATACGCGACCAGAGCCCCTTTTATTTCATTAATTCTGGCAACAAAAATATGCATTGGAAGTTTGTATTAATGATGTATTAACAAATAATGGCAAATTTGCTTTACCTAAACTAGCAACTCGGCTTGATCTGTGGTTAGGGGAAGGTTGTGACATCATCTGTAATGGTTTTCTCGATCAAATCTTTAGCTTTTGATCAGATTTTGTGACGTTTTGCGTCATAGCTCTTGTTTTTCTAACAATTGATTTCTTCTTGGGCTAGGATTGTGGTTAGGAAAAGTTTTTACTTAGTTTAGAAGGCACTATTTGGCCGCGACAAAAACAAAATCACAAAACAGGTGCTATTTTGTCAAATTTAATTGAGCGCTATGTTGACGCCCTTTTCAATAACAAGTGTGGATACCGAAAATGACTAAATAATGTCAATATGCTCCAACCACTCAACACATAGCTCATAAAAAATGTGTAGCATGAGTAGTTAAGATGGATCATTGCAGTTAGTTACAACTTATTAATCAAAAACAAAACACTTTTCGTTATAGAGTAATCAGGTGGTGACACGTGATAAAATACAACAAACTTTTTGCGAGACGTCGTTTTCCTCTGAAACAAACATTTTGCTTTGTTCGATTAACAATCGTATAGTTACGTTAAACATTGGTGATGATAAACTATATTGACTATATTTTAGAAAGGTAACACTATATTAAATGTAGTTGATAAATGGTCCTTAAGCAACATATAATAATATTTGAAAAATATTAAAGGTTATGCTAATATATATGCTTTCAAAACGTGATTTTAGAGCCTCGATTTCAAAATAAATTAACCGGTAGAATTTGAGGTGATTTACTGAGACACAACAAGTCTCTGTGGCTGAATAAACTTCTGAAAACTGCAGCAGTAAAAATCGCACAATTTATGAGGTTTCCTGAATCATCTTCAAAGTTATGTTAACTGAAATCTTCAACGAAAATCTGGTTGGTACAAAACGAGAACACTTATCAAGGAAATATTTTTGTCTTCACTGCTCTCTAGTATGTTACTTTGTGTTAATGTTAACGAGGTGTATGATTAAAAATGTTACTGAAATATGCAAGTGATGTGCTAAGACTCTCGAACACGAGCTGACTAAATTGGACAAAGATGAAAGATCCACATAACTTGAAGCCCTGCTATCTGAACCCTAACTTCCCCATAACTTCCTCAGTCTGTTCTGATAAAAGTAATGCAAACGCTCGAAACGTCAGCTTTCGAACGAAACATACTGAATTATATCACCTCCTGTTGATCAAAGCACATATTTTTCTGTACACGTATAGTGAAAGCTCAGTTGCCCATATCAAACTATATGCCATTGTCTTTCATTTGTAGGACTTTGTAGACAGATGATAATAAACTCAAACTCGACAATAGTTTATTTAAAACTCGATAGCGCTATAGATCCACAGCAGTGAATAAATATAGATATACAAAAAAAATTAAATGTATAGACAAGTTCTAAATATAGACCAGTTGGAGCTAATAGGCAAATCTTTTCTGAAGTAATAAATTGTTCACAATTGGTCTACATTTTATTTTGTTAGGACGCCTATATTTTGGGCTGAGAGTCGACGTTCTTAAGTTTTTTCAGTATCTCAAAATTTTGGAATTACACAGCATCAACGCTCTTATAGAAGAGATTCTTATCACTGAATAGATGTACTTCGCAACTTCAAAATATGCAGAGTTCACTGAATGGTCAAGAAGGGTTACGACACAGTTATTTGAATATAATATTGTAAATACTTTTTGAGTAACAAGTCTTTGAAGTTTTCAAATTCAGAAAGAATGTATGGCTTGGTGACAATCATACAAATCTGTAAAGTTTAAAATTTTAAGACTCGTTTAATCTCTCTCAAACTCTTCAACATTTCACATTCTAAATTTAAGCGAGTATGCCTTCTTACGTGCTCATTTAAATCTTGAAGTTAGATTTTTGCTGTTTTTGGTAATGAGACAAAATGTAACTATTACTGAATTTCTCGGCTTGGACCTTGCACAATCCCCAAATGTACTCCCTGCTCCCTGTCCACAAGTATATGTATAGATATAACCCCCTGGCAGTTTTCCCTTCATATTTTCCGGATCGTCTTAGCTTTAATTGGTCGTACATGGCACCTTGGATGGCCTTGGATCAGAGGTTTTTGACAGTGCTCTTAAAAATACAAATCGATAACTTCGATTAGATTTCATTTGTCAGCGGGAATTACATTATTTTGTGAATTTGTCAAGTACAACCCACACTGAACGTAGTACCTACAAATGACATCCCACTAAGATTATCGATTTTTCACATGGTCGAAAATGAAGGACAAACGTCAATCTTTTCATGGTCACCTCAGGTCCGTAGTCAGGATTTTTTGTGGGGGGTGCGTACCTCAAAAAGCGGGACCAAATAATTAACGTGGGAATGATACGATATGCAAGTTCCGAAGACACACAGAGCAGAGCGTCCAACCTACGGAGTTTTAAAGTCAAATGGGGACGACTTTTAATTGTACGGGAAACTGTTGCGAGTGCCGAAGGCGTCCCCCCCCCCAGAAAAGTTTTAAATCTGAAAGCCTTAGAACGCCATTTCCCAGCACTTTCAAGCCAATATATAGCTGTATCAAAAAGGTTCCGAAAATTGATGGTTATTTTCTCAATTTTGACAAAAGAGGGTTGTCATCAGCTGTAATATATTTATATAATTAATAACTATTGTCACACTCCTTTTATTGCTCGCAAAATACAATACTAGCTTCTTACGAAGGACCAAAAAATGCACAGTGTAGTTTTACCTTCTGTACATTAACGCTCCGCGAGTTTAGAGGTAGTGGCTCCCTGAGAAAAAGATCTGTCATTAGTGTCTCACAGCGTCATGGTGTAAATGGATCGGTGAATTAGCAGCAAACTGTTTGATTTGGAAATGTTGGAAAGCTAGAAATCGCTCCGATCGAACAGACCAGCATTGTTATGTGACTTTATTTTGTATTTCTTGCGTTATTCATCATGACTGCAACTCGATCGGCATTCGCCCGGATATCCGAGTTAAGCGGTTTGTTAATCTTATGACAAATCTTATGATGATTTAACAAAAATATATTTCTCTGTTCGTTGGCTTGTGAGAGCTGTTCTTGAAAATTGGGCTACTCGTGTCCGGACTGAAGTCGAGTAGGGATTCGGGATTCTCAAGTAAAATCGGGACAATCCCGCCTAATTCGGGACGGTTGGACACTCTACAAGGGTTTTTGGGGAGTCAGGAGGCATGTTTCCCCGGAAAAAATAGAAATTTAAGGTTTTCAAACTGCTAAAATTGTCAATCCTACCATCACCACGTTATTTTTGTATCATTTTAAATCTTTTACAATCCCATCGGGCGGACCTTTTTGGCTCCTGAGGGGGGGGGGGGGTGCGTGCGCACTCAGCCCCCGCGCAACCCTCGTGCCTACGGGCCTGCACCTTAAACTACAATTTGGATCGATCCAAGTGAATCGTTTTTGTCTGTTGGGTCAAACGGCGAAATTAATTCAGGGCCGAACCAAATTTCGGTCTCCAGATGGATAGAAAGTGTCGGTCGATCCTCATTAATAAGCCACAAACAGCTCCCAGCTAGCCTTGTAGTTCAGTTGGTAAAGCAACGGTGATTTGTTCTGTTTCTGGGTTCTGTACATGGGGTCAGAGATTTTCTCTCTCGTGTGGGCCCATTTTCTTTCAAGGGCTATCGCTCAGAAGGTATTACTTGGGATATTTATACAGCATTTCAACTTGCCACATTTAAAACCAGTAATATATACGATCCAAAGTAAGTCTGTCTTGTTTAAATGAGACAACTAATTGTCGAACTTACATAAACGCAATTCATAAAAAACAGTTCGGCTCTTTTAACTGTTTGTCGTTTTTCCGGCCCACTGACGCTTGTCATTGTCTGTTGGCATCTAGCTAGATGTGATAAGGTGCTACTTGTAAATGTTGAAGTGATACCCTGAGGCTTGACCACTTTATTTTTAAAAATATCAGAATATACTGGCCAATTATGGTTCGTCAATAGCTACATATTTATTTTGTAGACTATTAAGGATTGGAACCGTCTCTATCTCAGGATATAAGAAACAACACAATTATCGCTATACTTTTTAATCAGTCAACTTTTTTCAGCAACAACAACATAGCCTTGTGACGAGAGCTACAATCCCTACATGTAGACCATGTTTATGAATGGGATATACACGCTTTTTTTTGTATGGCGATGACCAAGCTAAATTTTGACGACTTTTGTTTTCATGTACATCTCAATCTGTGTACAAGGATTAAATATATTTCTTAAATTTTTCTGATCAAAATTTCAACCTGGTGATTCTTAGCTTGTTCTTAATTTTTGGGCAAATCTCAGCCTGGGTGTTCTTATAAAGTTTGTTCTTATAAGAAAAAGCGTGTAACTGTTTTGCTAGCATAACTTAGTTTTTAAGCTGTATTTATTGTATATCTTCTTGTCTAGTGAGTAGTGTAGTTATGTTTTAGGACCCATCTGAAAATCATGTTTAATAATGAACAGTATTTCCTAACGAAACAATAATAAAGAGATGCTGTGGTCTAAATTATGGGTGCATTGTCTAGTACTGAACTGTGGTACCTAACAAGTGTGTTTGTAATTGCTCGACTGGGTTTGGTGTAGTCCCAAGAAGGACTGTTGCCGGTTGTGATCAAGTTTTTGAAAACCCGTGTGGAAATCATCTTTGCTTCATCGTCATGAACCTAACATGGACTCTGCAGATGACCGCAGTACGGGTTGTAGAAACGTTAGTCACAATCGGTAACAGTCCTCAACTCCAATTTCTACGACCCTGTTGCTGCGGAGCTTGATTATGTGATTTCGTGATCTTTGCTTTAAGGGCATGTTGCACGCTGGAAACAGGATATTAAGGAGAAAAAAAGCGTTTGCCAGTGGTAGTGATAAATCGTTTTATAAAAAATTCGTACGTTCATTTTCTTATAGCAATAAATACATAATGTACCGGTTTTTTTCCTTGCCGTCGGTACCTTTCTGCTTAATCCTATTAAAAGCGGCTAAAACCTAGAACTTTGTGTAATTTAGTTACATTATTTTATTTTGAAGTTATCAACGTTGCATACTGGTTAGTCTATAAATACATCCACATGAAAATGAATTTTATTATTTAAAATCTTTTCAGTGAAACAGACATTAGCATTGTACAAACGGACCGTAAACAGTGAGTCCATGGAGTAATCTAGGGCTGCGTGGTTTATAACGCAATCGTGAGAAACTTTATTGTTCTCACATATTTGATTCTTACCTGACTTCGGCTTGCACTTGCAGTTTAAAACTTGGCGGCTAAGGCGCTGTTAAAACCTGCTAGGTCGGAGCGATGCCCTATTCATAGCCGTAGCTTTTACAATCTATTTCGATTATGATAGAAAGTGTCACGGGTCTTTTTCAACCGTTTAATAATTAAAACCAGATTCAACGCTATTTTAATAATTTATTTGCAAGGATAAGAAAATTTAAAGTGGAGTGTGATTATTGCATGAAAACACTCTTATCGTGCAAATGTTTGTTACCAGTACTTAGTCATATTCAATGCATTTTATATATTTTTAACACACATAAAGAACGATAATTTTTTTTTTAATCGTAGCAAAATAACTTTTTTCAAAACATGTTAGCAATCGGTTTTCATACGAATGTATAGTTTTTGAGTTCAGGTTATTAAAAATTATTTTTTATCATCGCAGCCTCAAATGCTCTTAAAAAATGTCCTTACTGATTTTTTCCTTTCGTTTTTGGGGTTGTTTAGATCTGTGTCACATGTACACTTTCAGTAGTTCAAGGAAAATTCTTCCAACAGTCATTCAAATACGTTGCTCTATAAGACTTAGGCTGGTTATATCTGCATGGGCTTAACAACTATCTACGTGTGTACTAAAATCGTCTATTTACCCAATTCAAATGTTAATTTGCATAATTTTTTGCTAGGCTTCTGAGATCCAATTTCAAAACTTATAGAAGCAAAGATTCCCTTCTTGGTCTCTCAGCCTGAAGTGTGTTTTGAGCATATTCTTGATTCTGACCGTTTTTCAGAATCACTCAAGCGTGGTTGCGAGAGAATGAATAAAATGTTCTTTTCTGCCATTTTGTTGAATTTGCACAAGAGCATAATCCTTTCGTAAACAGAATAAATTAATTCGGATATGCAACGCAGAATGTTATGTTAACATGTTTCTGAAAAAAAGAAACAAAACATGCAGATTATCAGACCTCGTCATTACTGTCTAATAAACGCTCGGGGTGTTTCATAATTACTTCCAAAATTTTGGGAGGCGTTCACCAATTATAGAGGAAGTGTTTATCTCATGTCTCGGCAAAGACACAGCTTAATTAAGTATTACATCCATAAAATTTGTCATTGCCGGATTTCATGTCGTGAGGGAATGGGGCGAGTTTGCCAATCATCACACAAAGTGCACACAAATAGTCGCATTTGCAATTTGTAAAATTAGTTTGAGTGTAATCCAGAATTTCAGGTGACGATGATAATGTAGGAAAGTACATTATGTTTATCTGTGTTCTGCCGATATTTTCCGGAATTCATGACAAACTGAACGACTTTTGGTCAACTGTTGAATCGCGAGCGATTTTCCAGAACACAGTATCTGTAGTGAAGTTTGCTAAGCAGGTGTAATCACATGTTTGCCAGGTTTTCTAATGTTTTGTGCAATTTTAATTGTTTTTTGAGCGAAGCAGTAATGATAGTTATAGCTATCGTTCACATATTGTTTAAAAGGAAAAAAGCTTAGAAAAACTTACTTGTGATTACATGCCGTTTTTCTTGCAAAAACCTGCCGTGGAAGTGAGTCCCGAGCGACAAATTATTAAAATAAATCTGACAGCTAAAACGATGCAAATCTCGTACAGGCAACACATAAAAACCGCATAAAACCAGTAGTAACCATGCATAGTGTTATTTGAGTACTGCCGAATGGAACTTACAAATCAATCAGTTGCTTTTGGTATTGTGAACTACTGGTAATAGCTTAAAGTCGAGAAAGTTATACTCGATATATTTAAGACTAATTTCTGGGCCCTTGTTTCTCGAAAGTGGGTTAAATTTAACCAACGTCTTTCTAAAGTAATATTGAAGCACACTCCGAGGAATCCTGACAGCCCAAATCAATCTCTAAGGAAGTAAACCCACTCGCGGCCTAGTGTTTATAATAATAATAATAA
>JAOBRH010365549.1:0-11406 GCA_027575125.1 Umimayanthus parasiticus | reverse complement strand
ACGTATGAGTTATAATACAAACAAGAAAACGGAAAACGGAAAGTCGAAAATCCGGCAGCCGCCGTCGTTGACGTTCCCGTCCTAGCTGCTTAAGGTCCCTAGTGTTTCGAGCGAACGGGTGAACAAGTTGTTCGAACGAGTTGGTGTTTCGAGTAAACGGGTGACCAAGTCGTTGGAACGGGTTGGTGTTTCAGGTGAACGGGTGACCAAGTCGTTCGAACGGATGCAAATTTTTTTCGAACGGTTTACAAACGATTGTAAACGGAATCCTGCTCAAACACGGAAAGTCGTTAAAGTACGTTTTCCCGTGCACGGTCACAAATATTAGTGATGAGCAAAGATTTGGGGGGAAAAACCAAACACTTCTACAAGCATTTTCGTTAACTTTCAAAACAACTGTAGATAAACCAAAACAGTGTTTTTCGTTTTCGCTTAAAGAGTTTTCTAGTCCAGTTCTGACCCCGTTTTTACTTCGCTCCTCGCTGCGCTCCGGGGGACCAGACCCCACGCGGTAAAAAATGGGTCCAGATTAATTTAACTTCTTTGTTTCCTGGGAACTTGAAACTATGAATAAAGAAAGGAACGCTGATTTGAAGCCGTGTCGCCCATAAGACGGGCTTGCGTCTGGTTCCAGCGTGGTCACCATTTTAATACGGATCAGACAGTTGCTTGGTGATTATTCAATATTAAGTTAAACATGCAGGAAACTCTCGCGGAGGGATTGTTCTTTCGTGACACTTGTGTGGCGCTATTGTAAAGCGTTTTACTTTCTGTGTTAATTCAAACTGCGTTTATAATAACTTCGATCAATACGTTGCATTTCTCTCGCTTTATTCTTCATTAGTATAGCGTCCTATGATGCGTTCTCTCAGGACACTTTCGGAACAGGTTGGTCAGACCCGAAATAAGATTATTTCGCATAGATAAATGAGCAAAATCCGATTAACGTAACACAAGCTTACGTACCCACGATACTCGTTACATTATATCGTTCTTTAGTTTCTTCCTTTATTTTTAAAACTTTAAGGAATTCTACACTACTAAATTTTTGTTCTTCTCAACTAATGTTTTGCTTGCTGATTAATTAGTATACTGATTTTGTACGTGTTTTGCAATAATCTCCCTTAAGAATTAATTGGATTAAGGACACCAGATCATAATCCGTTGTCCTGTGGCACTGTATCTTGGCGTCCGTTTGGCCTTTAACAAGTGGATTAATCAAAGTATACTAACAGAAAGAAATATATACAAGTGATACAGTTAAACTTGCAGCACTCTGTTCATTCTATTATCTTGTAAGCGATGCGTGGAAGTTCTGCGTTGTCATACAGAGCTTGTATTCCGTACATGACAAATTTACTGTTATAGGAAACACGTCCACATGACAAGGTTAGTCTTAATATGTTTTTGGATCAAAAATTAAAAAAGATTTTAAAACTGTAGACCACTAGACAGCTAGAAACTGAATTATACTTTTATAGTTACTTGGCGCATTTTTCTCTCCAAACGCTTTGGTTTACCCAACTGTCGGCAATTTAGAACACTACATTACTTCTCGGCTAGCTATTTCTTCGAACTTGGTTTTCATTCATAAACTATGAATAAAAATTATGCTGTGTTTCATATCTCCTGCATGCGGTATGCGAAAAACTACAAACTGTCAATAACAGCGTCCATGAACGTCACAAGGTTGGTTATCACTCTTCCAGCACCCGATCTCGTACGCATGTCAGTAAATCTCAATTTGTGTACAAGGATTTTAAAAATAAATTTCTTAAATTCATTTTGTCTGATCAAAATTTCAACCTGGTGATTGTTCTTAGCTTGTTCTTAATTTTTGGGCTAATCTCTGCCTGGGTGTTCTTACAAAGTTTGTTCTTATAAAAAAAAGCGTGTATGGTCAGTGTTGTGCACTGATGTACATTTTGTTTCTAAATAATTTATATTTATTTGCCGGTTAATAAAAGAGGGTAATTTTGCTTCCGGTTGATTTGTGCGAATGGCAAATAATAAATGTACACGCAATAGAAATAGTGATTATATTTAGGAATGTTTTACGAACATCTGAAGATAAAACCTTAAATATCTAAGAACATTAGTTAGACGTTCTTATATTAAGAAAGAGTATAACTGCTGTTGTGGGGAAAAAGCATTAGTAAACACGTATTTCTTAGCGCCTTGTTATTGTTCCGGGCAACTACTCCACTGCTTGGAAATATCAGGAAATAAGAACAACTTAAGAACATTTCGAGGCTAAAATCGCCAAAATATTAAGTACAGCCCAGCCTGAGCAGAAAGTTACTGGTTCTTATTTTAAAAGCGTGTAGGCGACTTGCACAGACGAACATTAGCCGAGAAACAAATTATTTCCATGATGTTGATGAAGTATCCAAAATAAAAGTTCTTCGCCTTTCCTCAGCCTCGGGTATGTTCTTAAATTTTGTGCATTTTTCAGTAAGAACGATTCTTTATATATCTATTTATAAAAAGAAGTGCACACAAACTCTGTCCAAGGTACCGCCCATCGCACGAGCAGAACAAAAATCCAGCATGCATCATTTCGTCACGAATGTTTCCCTTGAGTTACCTGTGGCCGCATGTGTGCCTAGCTTAAAACAATTCTCTTCATTTTTGTTTCCAAAGGGAATGTCTGGAGTACAAAGGGAAGCCACTCGGCCACTCGCACCCATCACTTGACCCGCACTGACTGACATAAAACTCAAGCAGGAAACCTTAGGAGCAACACATTATATTCGTGACGTGACGAGAAACAACGCCAGAATCCCTGAAGTAGGCTTGCTTAAGAATGGCAAGAATTCTTGGGAACGCAAGTGAAGACCAAAACACAACAACACATCCATCTTTGACCAACTACCAAGAGTCTCCATGTATCCTCCACGTATGTCGCTACTCCGTAGGAGAGAAGGTGGCCATTGTCCTTTCTCTCGCCATCGTTTTTCTCGTCATCCTTTGCGGCAACTCACTGCTCTGCTATCTGATTTTTAAAGAGCGAAAGTTGAGAAGAAGCTCCACGTGGTTTTCCATAGTAAGTCTGGCCATATCCGACATGATGGTGGCTGTATTTTGCATGCCTGTTTTGGTTGTTCAGATCTATACTCTGGAGAGCTGGCCCTTCGGAGAAACTATCTGCCGAGGAGTTCCTTTCATTCTCAACGTGGCCTGGGTCGCCGCCATCATAAACTTGACAATAATAAGCACCGAGAAATTCCTGGCCGTTTGCTGCCCCTTCAAGTGCTACTGGAAGTCGTACTTTGTGAAAGTTGGAATCGTCCTTGGATGGTTGGTCGCAATTGTGGACGCCGGCTACTACACGGGCATGGCAGAGAAAAAAGTAGTAGCTCTTTATGGTAAGAAATATTGTATTGAAAGCTGGAACCTCGAGGAAAACAAGCATTTTCTCATCATGAATATTGTGTTATTCTACTTCGTCCCCCTTGCCATCATCTTCGTTTTACACACCGCCATAACCATCAAGTTGAAATCTAAAAGTTCACAGCCGCTTCATGAGCCGATTGGAAATACGCAGCAAGTCAATCTGAGCAAACACCGCCACAGGACGGAAGCAGTGAAAGCACTTCTCATGATTGCGCTCTCGTTCGCAGTTTTCATGACCCCGTTTGAGGTGTACAACCTTATCCAACTCGTCAATCCACAGCTGCTTGATAGAAACACCGCCTTTCATTTATTCACCGTGACACTGTGGTTGTTCTTTTTCAACCTTGCCACTCATCCCTTCATCTATGGACTTCTGTCAAAAAAATACAAGTTGGCTCTAAGAAGAGAAGTTTCTTTTCTCAGCCGCAAATCCAGCATGACACGATCTGTGAAAAGTCCGCAAGTCAAATTTCACCGTTCTGAAAGAGCAGCGTTTATGAACAACACATAGAAAGAAAGTTCATATCTCGCACAACTTTAAAGGCTGTATTATATGAAGATGACCTCAGTGGAGTTTAAATCTAACTTTCAGCGACACTTTTAGCTTTCAGCCTAAAGGTAATGACGAAAAAAGAGAAATAGGGAAATGTGTTGTGCTTTTCAGCTAAGAACTAAACTGATGCCACAGACCGCCCTAGCTTAGATTGAGTATATTTAGTTCAGTAGAGCGACATGGATATCGAGTTCGTAAATCGTTGTAAATTGGTGCAAACGGCACAAATAAAGTTTCCTACCCTTAGTTGTTGCTCCCTTGTGTCATCCTTGTGCATTCTGGGGTCATTAAAGGCGGTTTGGAGGCGATTTTCATTTCCGAGTTCCCCCACCAAGAAATAAAACTTGTCTTCCAAACCCTTCATCCCAATTCAATTAGCTCCTGGCACGCAAATGCCACCAAGCACGAGAATACGCTCCGAGCCCGTATAAAATGGTCATTCGCTGCCAACAACTAAAAAACTGTTATCAAGACCTTACAGCCATTCTATTAGCGGCGAGCACTAAATGCTAGTCGAGAATATTCTTTGCATAGAAATTTCAGTAGAATTATATATATACAATGTACATGTACGTGTAAACCTTGTGGCATGTAATTATTTACAGTCACGTTTTTCAAAAAGGTATATAATATATAATGTACTGATACAAACTCCACGTGCAATTTGAAATCTTTAGTTACTCACATAAATCAGTGTAGCATCAAGCATACAAGTTTATTCTTGGTAATGAGTTCAGTAATGTTGCCGAGGAGGTTTTAGACTAAAAAATTGCTGCAAAGTGCAAATCAACAAGCCCGACAGAAATATTCGCTCTTCTAACAAAAAGAACCCTTGCCAAACGACTTTTTATCTACAGTAAAACACATGCTCAAAACACTTTTTTTAAATTTCTGTTCTTTAAATTTTGAACATCTTCATCATAGGATAAACTGTTGCATCTGAACTGTCACCCTTAAAAGAAACTGAAAACTGGAAAATGTGGCTTTCTCATTTGTTGGTTTTTGAGGGAGCTCGTTGTTGGTATGAAAACTGACAAAAAAGGTTAGTTTTTTTTTTTTGCATAAAGCTCGAGAAGGGCATAAATTGTTGGTCACAAGACTTAATGATATAAAAATTATATGAACAATTAGATTTATGATACAAAATTGTACCTGCATCACTGCTCTATAAACTTTGAAAAACATTTCAGTACAGGGAACAGTTCAGTGACCAGTTTGCTTAGAAATAGAACAGGCCGGGAAGTCGAACTTTGAAAAATGCTTTCAAAAATATGAAGTCCAAACAAAATTATCAATTGAACGTGATCTTGAGCGGAATTTGCCGATTGAAATCTCCCAATAAAATCAGTGTTTTCTTCGTTACGTGACAGTTTGTAGAAGCTTGATTTCGCAAGTTATCATAAACGTAAGAAAGCGGAACTGTTGAAGAGCGAAGATAACAGTTGTCAAAGACCATTTCTTCTTTTGTGCAGCAGAGATTACGTATCACATTAAAATGCTAAAACTATCTCACTGCACTGTTTCGCTGTAAATGTTCGCTTTACTTGAAAACTGACCTTGGATACCTGCTTCGGCGATGCTACCCTTCTATAAAAGCCTTACATTGCAAACCAGCAAAAGAAATGTTCTGATATTACGTTTTTCTAAATATTTAACATATGGATATTTGTCATTGTCCAAATTCTTGTTCAGTAGCATGATTTATTGATGTTTCCATTATCTTTATGTCCCTACTTGTACCCGAAGATAACGTATCCGAATCCTTTTGTTTCCCTTTTTACTTATAATTTAAAACACGATTTCCATTATCAGCTTGTTTATCCGCGTATGAATTCTCCCAATGCCGATTCCAATGTTTGGACCCTGTGAACCCACGTCAATGTATAAATTTTCTGGTTTCTCCCAATTCGTAATCCTGAAATACGGGCTGAATGTTTTATTCCCATATTTCGTCTGCAATAAAATCACGGCTTTTGATTTAACAAACCATGAGTTTAGGTCCGCCCTTTATCTCACTGAGCACTTGACTGGATAAAATGACTTAAAAATAGTTGTTTCTAAAACGACATTTGCGCACGAGAAGAAGATGTATCACGAAACGACAACTGAAAGGTAAAAGGGAAATGAACAAGCGCAACCTCAGATTTCTTCAGGACGTTCTCACCACCAAGAAGAAAAACCAAATGAGAAAACTTTGCTGTAAAGAACAACAAAAGAGACACTTTGTACTGCAACAATGACGGACACGCCAGTCAAGGCAAATTGTCAATCCTTATGCACTTGAAAACTTCAAGGACTGATTTTGTTCAGCAAGTTTTAGTCTCTTATTGTAAGAAATTTGCTGCCGCTTCAACCTAAGTGAACGCGATACTTGATGGAAAGTCGACAAATTGAAGAACTGTTAAGTTTGTTGCCTGATAGTCAAATATTTATGTGTATACTTTCACAAAAAACAGTCTCCCAAACCGTTTCCAGATTATGATCTTTCATTTTGGCCTCCTATACGCGTTACAATCTTCAACATCAATCGACTGTTGACCGACGGTCCAGATTCATTTCTGATTCGTGATGTAGAAACTACTACCGATGGACAGATTAGATTATACAAGCAAGAATTGAAACACGCTGTGTAAAGAATACCGCAAAATCCTTTCAACCGAAAATAGCTATACTATAGCTAGTGATGAGTTTGTACTGAGCCGGCATACAAATATGGTCTGGCTGAGCTTGAGTTAGTGATGCAATCGCCCTATAAAACGTCATGTGGAGGATATGAACTGAAAGGCAGATAGAAAAAATTATTGTCTCATCATGTGATGGCTTCTATGAAAACTTGATTGCGCAAGTTTAAGATTGAAGCCGCAGTTGGAAGAAGGACCTTATCGGTTTAACAATGGCGGAATCATTTTTTATAGCTGCGATCATATCACAAGCTGTGTGAAAACAACCTCACCACGCAGTCTGTTTGGAAAATGCCTGGAACACCTGCTTGCAGCTAGTCTTCCGTTTTGAACTAAGTATTCAGCAAAACAGAAACAGTCATTTATATACAATAAAACATTTTTATGCAAACCTAGCAAAATACCTTGCTTACATCATGAGTATTTGAAATTTCAATTCCTCCATTACACCACTTCACCCAACCAAATAGCAAATACTTCTGCAGCAGTGTTCGCCAATCATGCATCATGATTGATTAAATTCATCATTATCTTTATACTACCCAAATTTGTACTCGTATAAAAAAACATCATGTATAAAGTATCGCTCACGGTTCTCAGTTTATCAAGTGTCAGTCTTATTTCGTGATCGGTTCTGATTCCTGTTTTGGGCTTCCAATTCTACTGTTTGTATTCTTAATTTTCTAATTTGTTTCCGCATCATTCTCTCCAAAAATTATACGAAAGAAGCAATTCTGTGTTTGCAACAAAGTTTGGTGGACCACGGGTTTTACCACCTTGTCTCAACGCAGCTCAAAGGATAAGATAATTGAAAAGTTGCACCTCGGTTTGAAATGGCACGCGCGCCGCAAATCACACGCAATGAAGAAGAAACGAAACAAGGTGTCCTGTTATGTCAAACAAAGGGAAACGAGCGAGACCAGACTTAGCTGGGGGCAAGACGTGATAACGTTGTGTTGCATTGAGGGGTTAGTTAAGGCAAATTGTCTTCAAGCCATGCTGAGAAATTCCAACGTTTATTATACTCGAAATTTTTCTTATCATCAATACTTATCGCCCATGTATATCGCTTCTTGTTTTTAGCCGAGCGTGATGTTTGCTTCATTTGTACTTATGAGAGTAGTAGTAGTATGCGTCAACCAATTTCTGGCTAAGATGCTATCAGTACCATTAACATAAAAGAAAATCAGCTGTAAAAGCCTTGTTTGTACTAACAAAGATAGAGTTGTCAATATTATATTAGCCTTTGAGCAATTAGCTATTTTAGTGCTGACACTAACTTGATGTCCAGCTATTTCTTTCTAAAACAAAATCATATGGAATTGGATGTCAAGATCTTAAACCAACCCCCGGGGAGTTTATTTGGACAAGAAAATAATCTGTCTTAAGGTTAAAGGAAATTTAGTCAGTTGGCCGTTTACAGCGACCAGCCACCAGCACTGTCCATCACTTATTCTACTGTGCGAAGGTACACAACAAATTCGTAACCACAAGTTGCGTATGATCGAGACTGAAGGATTTTACTGGCCCGGAAAACCGAACAAACTCACCACTAAAATGATGTTCAGCAAAGTTTAAATATTGAGACCTGCGCATAAACAAACTTAAAGTTCGTAATACTGTTCAACTTTGCAGCACCTGAAGTCAAGAATCTCGTTTCAAATGCCGAGCTTCAAACAAAACATCAGTGGTAACTTTAGCAACTCTTCCAGCATACGGGGGTGTTTTGATATCAAATGCCTCTTCACGGACTCAGAGCTTTGGGCGATTGTGGCTTCGTTAAGCGTCACGTTTGTTGCTTCGCTTATCGGCAATGTATTCGTATGCATCTTGATTTTGAAGAACCGTCATCTCAGAAACTCGACTAACTACTCCATCATGAACCTTTCCATCGCTGATCTCCTTGTCACTGTTTTCTGCATGCCTGTAGTTACAGTTGACCTCTATGTCGCGGAGGAGTGGATATTTGGCCGGATTACTTGCAAGCTCGTCAGCTTTATACAAAATATAGCCCTTGATGCATCGATTCTGAGCCTCATGATTATCAGTATGGAGAAATTCCTGATGGTGTGGTTTCCCTTTTTTCTTCGTGATAAAGCCAAGCACATCAAGTGGTTTTTACTTGCAACTTGGATTTTCGGAATTCTCCAATCTTCGGTGCTTATCAACTATCGAGAAGTTCGTGAGTTTGACGGAAAGTCTTTCTGTATGGAGAACTGGCCCGACTGGGAGGTCCGCCGGAAATACATGATTGCACGCTCTATAGTTCTCTTTTTCGTGCCTTTATTCTCTATGTTCATTTTGCACACACTGACAATCACCCGAATCCACTCAATCAGAACACCGATGCACTCGAAGGAAGCACATTCCAACGGTATCAAAAAAGGTTTTATTAAGTCATTAAAATCCGACACTAAAATGGCGAGAAAGAAAAAAGCAATGAACATGCTGGTTTTGATATTTGTCAGTTTTGCTCTTTGCTCGAGCCCAGTTCATGTCTATCAACTATGGACTTTGTTCAGCGACGGCAGGAAACTGGACATGCGCACTTTGAACATTACTTTCATTGTGGTTGTGTGGCTTATGTTCTTCAACTGCGCTTGCCATCCAGTCATCTACGGGCTGGCTGGCAATAAATACAGAAAAGCCATTCGAAATTCTTTTTCACGGCGTCGAACACCAAACTCAAGCTTTCGATCAAGCTTCAAACGCCGCTCATCTAGCATAAGAAGAAAGCAGAGCGCCGATAACGAAATGACTTTGGTGTGATGTTGACGAACATAAGCTGGAGCAATATTCAACCTTTGTGAAAAATGCTATGTTCAGATGGACGACGATCTAACTCTACTAGACGGCTATTTAGTTAACATATTATGGTGTCTTCAAGTTGTTATTGTAGTTTTTTGTTGCAAGTGATGTTTTTTATCTGTTAAAGATTATAATAACAAGCTCAAGAACTGTTCATTATGTATGAGAACAAATTGCTAAATTATATATGAAAAATTGACAGATTTGCATTCTCAGTTTGTCGCAGTCACTTTGCGTGTCACCTGCGCTGCACTTAGATTTTTTATTTTAAAAAAAAACATGAAAAAGCATCTTATATATTCTTCAAAAAGCAACCAGGCTGGAAAGGGTGACCGGCTAACACGTCACTTGTTTGTATTGCTGATGTAAAAACATATTTCAGATATCAATGCTTCAACAGCCACCCACTATCAATTTATGGCCGATAGCGATATGTCGTGGACGAGCGCAGTGGCAATTTAAAATGAATTAATAATTTATTTGCCTTTTCAACACCACAGTTTGAGTAACTTTAAACGAAGCACTTCCTCGACTTTGTATAATTGGAAATTTCTATCCGTATTACTCGGTGCTGCCGAAGACTTCAATTTATTCAAAAATCCTTTGGTGGCTTCTTAGAAATGTATACTGCCTATACCATGTTGATAAAAAAAACTGAAGTAAAATAATCTGTGAAAACCGTTAACAATGATCGCCGGAGGTCACAGATGAAGACAGATGTTTATTGTCCTCCCATGCCGGCCTCCAGCTAGCTCGAGGTAAAAGGAATTTGAAGGAACAAGAATTAAATCCAGTCAACTAAGAATAATGTATTTCCATTTTTAGATTGTGAGACTGTCAAGCATTAAACTGACTCCTCAAATGTGAATCAATTTTTGTTCTCGAGTTGCCCTGAAAATGTGGCAACCGAAGAGGTATGACATCATGAATTGTTATGTCACGTGAGTGCGAGTTTTGAGCTTGACTTATAAAGCCTTTCCATGCAACACTGCATTGAATTTGAAATAAGTTTCATCGTGTTTGCTCAGTAATCGACAAACCGGCAGTAAATGGGTTAGCCTACATGTAAAGCTATAAAAGGAAATAAAAGAAGTGAAAATGAATGCCAAGATTCCGGCAACAACAAGAAGTCAGTTTTATAAAATGTATATCTGGGTGGATTTTCCAAAAGGAACTCGCTGAAATTGTACAAAAAGGCCTCATTTTGTCACAAAAAGCCCTAATTTTAAACCGCCGTAACTTCGGCTTGTTTGCTCCAAAATCAAATCGAAAGATCTCTCATTTTAATCGCTGACATCTTTTACGAGCGATTTTTTCCTTCTCGCAAAACGCGCTTGAAAGTTTGTACCGTAGCGTGATTTTGACAGCCGGCTTCCGGTCCGCAGTTTTTGTCTCGCTCTTAAGAAACACACGAGTTTCAGCTCTGGTTTCCGGCCTTAATTAAATACCACACAAGCTAGCGGCTACTTTCTGGGATGTCTGTTGTCTAAAATGTCCAAACTAGCTCGGATATTCAGACAGTTGCGATTTTTATAAGAGCTTGAGACTGGAAAGTTTGGGCAAGGGGGTAGTCGGGACACCGGGCTTTTAACTGTCGATAACCTTTTTGAAAATCCAGCCAGAAATACAAACACAATTATAGCCTAGGTTAATTAAGCCGAAACAATAATAGTAATCAATTGAAAAAACAAACTAAAGTTCATATCCTAATCTGAATAGATACGTTTTAAGTAATTAATACTGTCAGCTGATCTAATATTAAGGTAAAGAATTCCAGAGGATTGGCGCGTGAACTGAATACGTCGTAAGATCGGTAGCCATAAGTTTTGAGATTCTGGAGAACAGTCACAAGTTTAAGTTTATCTGAGGATGATCGGAGGATTCTATTGGACCGGTACAGAGTGAGTAGTTCCTTTAAGCATGACGGAGCCAGGTTATTTAGACACTTGAATTTACTTAGAAACAATA
>JAOBRH010364438.1:0-11407 GCA_027575125.1 Umimayanthus parasiticus | reverse complement strand
TGGTAGAACTTTTTTTGTCGGAAATCTTCGGAAACGCTCGGTTTTTCCTTATTTTCGCACATTTCTAAACTTCTTTGAACAGAATGAGTGGCATCTTTGTTTTTCTCAGCCAATTTTACGTTAATTTCCGAAAAGTGACTTTGGCCACTGGAGTACCCCTTTAAGCGCCGCACGTTGAGCTCTGGAGCGGAGCCTGTTCAGACAGTGTTCAAACAAAACTGAAAAAAAAATTGATTTGCTGCAAACCAACAGCGGAGATCTTATTGGCATGTACATGCAGTCAAAATGATTAAAGGTTGAAAATAGAACAGGATTTAAGAGCGACTGTCTGTAATTTTCAACTAAGACGCGCAGTTTTCGGATGATAGGTATTGGGGAACCATTAATGGTTATGGCTCTATGAGTTGGCTTTGTCTTTTCTATGTTTAGATATTGAGTACTAACAACTACTAACGATTGCGGCCATTTTGTTTGTTTTCTATTGGTTGTAATCAGGGTTTTCTGGGTTTGTTTTGCAGGAAACTGACCAAGAGGACGGCGATGACAGTGAGCCGGGCGATAGAGATGACGGCTACTTGTGGTTCATTGACGGTCTATGAAGCGCGATTGAACGGACACTCTTGTGGCACACAGAAAATTGAACACTGCTATTTCTTAAATAAGATTTTGTTACTTGTGATACAACTGATACTCGTGAAAAGCTGCAATATCACAGGCAGACAATCCGTAAAGTTGGAGGAGATATAAAGATCTTATACATTTGCTGCAACTATTGCGGACACGCTGACTGACCTCCTACATTTACTGTAATTTGTAGTTTGTTTAGAGTGATCGAAAAATAATTCCCTATAAATACCACGTTTTCCCTCCCTTGAATAAAGTAAGTCAGATTAATAAAGTTCACTTATCTTACACCTTTTGTATTGTCTTGACTGATTTGATGGGGTTTTAAGACGCTTGATTTCTGGCTTGTTGATGTCGCTCTCCATATATCTTTTATTGGTATATGCACAAGTAGCCCAAGCTAACAGTCAGTGTACTAGTGTTTGGTTATTGAGTTCACGACCAGCTGCAAATTTAAGACTTTATATGAGAAACTGTAGCGATCACTCTAAACAAACTGAAATCAGCCGTCGCAAATTACAGTATTGAAATGTACGAGATCGGTCACACGTCGCGCGGTTTCAAACTGCAGTAAATGTATGAGGTCAATCAGCGTGTCAATAATTACAGTCAATCAGTCTCCTCAAACTTTACGTCATTACATGTATAATAAAAAATCACTAGGCCAGCGCCATGCATAATGGTCATTCATGCAAGTAGGAGATTGATTACAAGACCGCTGACATAATCGTATAGTGTCATCGTATGGTTAAACTCTGTAGACCTGCAATATTGCTCCCCACTTGTCTTTCCAGTCCTTCTACCTTCAAAATTTTCCTCTTTGACCACTATTTTTCTTTAGTTAAGAATGTTATTGACGTGGATTTGCCATGCACGTGGTTACTCGTACGCACTTGGTCATTTCACAGTACTTTAGTGCCTTTTTTTAATTGTAATAAGTTGTATATGTTTTTAATTCCAACGGGAAGCGCCTATAGCATGGGACCACGCGTCCTGTTTGTGCTTGCCTGCTTGGCTCGATTATTTGCAATTTATGTTCTACTTTCTACCTATTTGTGTTAATTTGTATACGTATTCGATTTAGACTACGAGCAGACCCTATATGTTTTTTCCGCGGCTCGACGAGCTCAAGAGGAAAAATAGGAACTGCTCGTAGTCTATATTCTAATATGATAATTTGTTTGTTGTTGATGTTCTTTTCCACTAGTTCTAGACCATTTGCAGAGTTTGGTTCATATATATTTCGCTTCAAACGAAGCCTCTTCAGTGAAAATATGAAAATTATTTATTAACAAGATATATTCAAATAAGCTGCCAATAAAGTTGTTAAAAAATACTGCCTGAGACGCTGACATGATACTCTGGGCTTTGTGGAGAACTCAAGTGTAGATGTGAACGTATATATACTGTACGTCATTTCGAAAACAGTGCAATAAGCATATATGCAGCGTGAAATACACGTAGTTGACTGAGCCGTCTTGTCACTTACCTCTATCAGAAACTTAACACCAGAACTTACTGCACGCCCAAGCACTGAGGGAACACGGCAGACTGTTTTGTTTGCCATTAGCTAGATTTAAGTCAAATTACCTGCGCCTTCATGCAGTTATTCAATGTTCCAGCGGATAAAAGCAAATACTGAAATAGACCAAGATGTCGGTCGGAGCAGAGATCGGCGGATCGAGTGCCAAACAAAACAGTCCCCTTTTTTCTGAATTGAAGTGAAACGACAAGAGCTTTTGGGTTGAGATGCGTGGGTTGTAATCATTCATGTTTCGCTTTAAAAATTCCCAGCCAAGACAAATGTCTGCGAACACAGCACAAAAGTTGAAAACCTGCACCAGAACTGTTTCCTCGTAAAGTTCAACATAATGTACGTTCATGAAATTACGCAGGAATATTGGATACAAGCAAATAGGTAAGAAAGAATCTTTATAGAAGCGTGGCACTCGAAAAGAGACCAAAACTTTTAAAAAAACTAGTACAAACGATCATATTTACAGTTTCTTCCCGGTTCACAGGAACCTAAAAAACTTTTGTGCTTCTTTGTGTGCACTAGTCTATATATCGTTATATTTTGTGTTGTTGTTCGCATCATTTTAGCACATCGACATGCTAATTTTTGCTATTACCAGGACAAATAATATTTTTAGATGACCAAAAGAACCGTAGCGGCAAAGACCTTCATAATAATCAGCGACAACTTGTTCAAGCTTCTTTGAAGTGACAGCGTTAAGATTATTGTGTATTTCGGAACACTCGCCTCTAGATCTGCACCTACAGTTACAATCTATTATTCCCCCCCCCCCCCTCCTCCCCTGTTTCAGTCTACTGAGTAGTTCGGTGGTGCGAGAAACACCTTGTATTAACATATAACGATCACTTTAAATGACCTGCATGAGGAACCACCAAGTTCAATTAATTTTGATAAAATAGAGGGACAAAGTGTAGCAAGCAGTAGCGTATATATGTTTATTGATCTGCAGTGAATTGTTGTGACCATTACCGCGACATGGTTTCTTTTACATTTCTATAACAACATAAAACTGAGCTTGAATGTCAAATACTGCAGTTTTCTCTATATAGTTTTCATATCTACTTTGTGGTGATAAAACAAGAGTACGATACACACTTTAGCCAATTACCAGGACGCTCTACCGAGTCCTTGTCTACTGCCACTATTACCTTAGCTCAGAAGAGTCTCTAAACTGGAATAAAGCTGACTAAAAAGCTTCATTCTGCAGCGGAAACTTTACGCGACACTAATGTATTAGGGAATGATTTCAGTGCGTTTTCAGATTGAAACTGGGATAATGGTCTTGACGTGTTCCTTGTCATATTTGTCATGCGAGTAATATCTCCGGCTGATACACAAACTCTAAAGGACATACATCAAATCGAACCTAAAAGACATATCTGGCTAAAATAACACCACGCATTGCTTCTACTTGGCTGCCGACCGACGCGGTACACATTAATGTAGTAGCCTGGGCCTTTGACTGTTTCACTTGTTGATCCCTAAAAACAAATTAAAAGGAATGTGATTAAAGGAAGTTGAAGATAAAGCAAACAATACTTAAAGGGTACTTCAAAGTAATTAAAAAGTGTAAGGAAGAGTTTCAACCACTTTGGTCAGGTTCAAATTGGACGGCCTTTTAAAGTTGTGTCTGTTGGCACATGTCCGCGGACATGCAGGGACGTTTTAACGGCTTAAAAGCCGTTGGGCTGGTCTCGAAGTTCTGTTGGAGTACTTGACGATATTTTTTAATAGAAACGGGTAACCCCGGTGCTGTGGTCTGTTTTAACAGAAATACTTGTGAACATCTGATGCTTGCACACTGTAAACAGATTGCTAAAAAGCCCTGCGGGGAGCACCTGATCTGAAATGTGAATAAGTTGTGGTATCATTTGGTCTTGGTTAAAATTTTCTAAAACGGGTATTTTTTTTGAACCAGTGTAATTTCTTGAAACTTAAAACATTTAATTGTGGGATGCCTAACCCTACAACCCCCTCCCCTGGGTACCAAGGTTCCCCCTCCACCCCCTACCCAACCTGTCACTAGAAACTTTATTACTTAACGAACACCGTAATACTGTAGTAATACTGAAGTGACCGAACTATTTTTCCAAAATATTTTTACCAGAGTCAACACTCTTCACCAATTTAAATTATTATGCCCGGTTACAACCACAGTGCTTTTCATCACATACTGAGTACGAGATGTTTATTGGCATTTCAAAGGGTCTCTCAGGTGTGTTTGCTGAAGGAAATGTTTGATGTGGAGCAAGGTGTTTACTTTAAAAAAATGATTGCACGCTTTCATACTAAATAAACTGTAAATCACAATCTGAAAGGGAAGGCGCACACTATCTTTCATGCGCTATAATTATCTTGTAACTATCACATTAGATGTACTATATCCGATAAAGCTATTTTGCGCGTTTTGTAAAAGTTTGTAAAATATTGTTACTCCCCGCCTTCCTTTTCTGTATTTGCATCTTAATTCAGTCACACATGCGGAAAACAATTGTTGAAGATAACTTAAACAGATAATTTAGCGGTATGCACGACTTATGACTAAAGTGCGGTGTAAAGACCAGGATTTGAGGACATAGTTAACCCTTTCCAGCCAGTGGGGGAGGGGGGCATTTGCTTTTCCGGCTATGATTTCACTCCACTGGATGAAGATAATCACGCCAAAATTGACGACTTTTTGTCAAATTCTATAGCGGAGATGCTCGCATGAAACTAAAGGGAATGTCAATTAAGATGTTGCAATGGCTGACAATTTTGATTTAAATTATGCTGACAGCAATACATTTTGGGAGTTTTCATGCATTTTAGATGTTGTGCCAGTCTTGGCATGTTTTTGCATAAATATCTGATTTTTGCTAATACATGTAGCTGCAGTTAACAGTACCATGGAAGTATTTCTGAAAATTTGTCGGTTATACTGTTGACAACAACAACAAAAATATAAGTTTGAGTTTTGACCACTTTTGTGCCGTCAAATTATGGCCATTTCTTTTCACATACAAATATTTTGTTGAACATGTTGAATAAACTTACCTTCTATCTGTTCAGAACAGATAACTTAAAATGAGTACTTAAATGACTTGTGATTAGTGAATTGTATCTTTAGGAATTCAAAATAGTATCGCTATCAAGTTTTAACGAATACATTTAATAATAATTTCGTTGCCACATTTGTATTTCTTCTTTATTTAATAATAAGGAAGTTACGGTGGTGGTTGTGGTGGTGGTGGTGGGGACGGAGGGAAGTCGATTCGCCACCCCCGGCCAACGTAGCGCCATAAATAGCTCTTCCTGGATAGGGGTAATGTCAAACTCGACATCTTATATGATTAGCCACTTATTTCGCTGCGTATTCTAGAAAAACTCGTGGATGAATTCCATAATTTCGCATCATTTTATATACTATTGACTTACTGGTACATTTCGAGTCCCAAATGGATTTGCTCCAAGTTCCATCCATGCGACACACGAGATGTGTGTTCCCGGCAGTAGACTGATAACCGTCATCACAAAAAACATAACAGAAGTTGTTGCGGGCGACTCTCTTCTTTGCACACCTTGGTGGGAGCAAATAAACCCCTTCTGGACGATCAAGGCCCGGACAGGTACCTGGCAAAACAGACAAGAAGTATAGCAACAGATGCCAACCTGGTATAACAGACAAGAAGTATATCAACAGGTACCTGGCAAAACAGACAAGAAGTATATCAACAGGTACCTGGTAAAACAGACAAGAATTATATCAACAGGTACTTGGTAAAACAGACAAGAAGTATATCATCAGGTACTTGGTAAATAAAGATTGATCACAAACGAAGTCAGTAATCAACAGTACTAACTCCTAATTTGTTATGATATGTAACGTTCCCGATAGAATCTCCTCTAATTAGTAGTGGCAGTAGTAGTAGTAGTAGTAGCAGTAGCAGCAGTAGTAGTAGTAGTAGTAGTAGTAGTAGTAGTAGTAGTAGTAGTAGTAGTAGCAGTAGTAGTAGTAGTATCAGTATTAGTACATGTAGTAGTAGTAGAAGTAGTAGTAGCAGTAGTAGTACATGTAGTAGTAGTAGTAGTTGCAGTAGTAGTAGTACATGTAGCAGTAGTAGTAGTATAGTAGTAGTAGTAGTATATGTAGTAGTAGCAGTAGTAGTAGTAGTAGTAGTAGTAGTATCAGTAGTATAGTAGTACATGTAATAGTAGTAGTAATAGTAATAGTAATAGTAATAGTAGTAGTAGTAGTAGTAGTAGTAGTAGTAGTATCAGCAGTAGTAGTAGGTAATAGTAACAGTAGCAGTGGCATTATCAGTGAGTGTAACAGGTTAGTAGTAGTGGTACGGGGGCAGGAAGAGTCGGATCTACACTTGAATATGATCTCAGGGCTGCCGCTCTTACCACAAAAACCACAGGTAAAAGGACAATATGCCATCTTCAATCTGTCACTTTTGCAAGACCCTTCTCGCTTCCATTTGCTACAAAGACCTTGTTGCGATTCTTTAATTCTGTCTTTGCAAGCTTTAAACCAAGAAAAAGTATACAAACGTATTAATAAATACATGATGATACCACAAAGTTGGGAGGTTTTATTGAAGTTATAATTATAATGGGTAGCTTTCATTCCTTTGTTCTTTTGACTTAACCTTTGGTCATGTGATGCGCTAACTAATAGTAATTGAACTTATATTGCACGTGTTACATGGAGAGATGTTCACACGCGTATAACAATGGTTACGTACTTTTCAAATCGTAAGAAATGAGCAACCTATTTGTAAGACAAAGTAAAATAAAACAAATGTGTTAAATTGTTAATACAATTACAATCTTTTAAAATCTTTTAAACTAACTACGACTGACTGTGGCTCTATTTACCCCTTTGGGGGGTATAAATGATACCCCCCCTTTCCTTTCTATTTTTTATTTCAATTTTGTGCCCTATTTGACGCTTTGCTAAAGGCTATAACACAGCTGTTCCTTGCATGATTGTGATCACATCCTTTGACATGAAATGGGTGATGTCATCCCTTATGAAGTCATACTGGTAGCTTAGACACAAAGGGTTGTTAACTTTTTAAAACTTTTGAAGTTTGTCACTATTTCTTAACATGATTGTAGACTTTCGATTTGATGTTCTCGTCTAGTTAGTTCATAGTTTTAACCTATAAATTTTTCCCTAACTATTTTTAATATTAAATCTTAAAATAAATCAAAATCTCAGTCGTCAAAAATCCAAAATGGCGGACGAAAATCCAAGACTACGCCATTTTGCTTTTGTTACCATAGTAACAGCCATTCATTAAAAGACCACTGTTTAATTACTGTTGCTATGGCATCATATCATCCAAATCAAAACGCTCAGTCTGGGGTTTTTGAATCTTTATGATTCTTGTTTGTTTTGTGAACAACAGAAAACAAATTTTTAGAGTTGTAACTTTTCAAAAGTGTAATGTTTTAGACATTTTCTCAACAGAGTAAAATCTAAACTTTTAAAGCAAAACCCTAATGTGCATAAACAAATTTGCGTTCGTTATACATACTAACGTCAGCGTAGCAGAATGCTCATCTATTTGATAACAACTGCTGAAAGCTGCATTGAACTAGCTTCAAAGACAAAAGCACTGCATCCATAAAACTTTGGTAAATGTATATTTTTGGGTTGGGGGTGGCTCTATCTCATAATTACTCATTTTCTTTGTATTACTCACTTGTGCAATAATCAACCCAGCGCGCTCCTTTCACCCCCCAGGTAGACATAGCTCGTGGGCAAGCCTTGCAAGACAGCCGCCCCTCCTGGTCTTGATAAGTGTCCACAGGACAGGCCACGCACTCGTCTTGTGTTGTGTTGTGATACGTGCCGAGAGGACAACTTACTGCGAACACAATTACACGTTAGTGTTTATATCATGTCCACAGGAATGACCACACACTCGTCTTGTGTTGTGTTGTGATACGTGCCGAGAGGACAACTTACTGTGAACACAATTGCACTTTAGTGTATACATCATGTCACAGGACAGGCCACACACTCGCCTTGTGTTGTGTTGTGATATGTGCCGAGAGGGCAACTACTGTGAACACAATCACACGTTAGTGTTTATATCTTGTCCACAGGACAGACCACACACTCGCCTTGTGTTGTGTTGTGATATGTGCCGAGAGGGCAACTACTGTGAACACAATCACACGTTAGTGTTTATATCTTGTCCACAGGACAGACCACACACTCGCCTTGTGTTGTGTTGTGATATGTGCCGAGAGGACAACTTACTGTGAACACAATTACACTTTAGTGTTTATATATCATGTCCACAGGACAGACCACACACTCGCCTTGTGTTGTGTTATGATACGTGCCGAGAGGACAACTTACTGTGAACACAATTACACGTTAGTGTTTATATCATGTCCACAGGACAGACCACACACTCGCCTTGTGTTGTGTTATGATACGTGCCGAGAGGACAACTTACTATGAACACAATTACACGTTAGTATTTATATCATGTCCACAGGACAGACCACACACTCGCCTTGTGTTGTGTTATGATACGTGCCGAGAGGACAACTACTGTGAACACAATTACACGTTAGTGTTTATATTATGTCCACAGGACAGGCCACACACTCGCCTTGTGTTGTGTTATGATACGTGCCGAGAGGACAACTTACTGTGAACACAATCACACGTTAGTGTTTATATCGTGTCCACAGGACAGGCCACACACTCGCCTTGTGTTGTGTTGTGATACGTGACGAGATGACAACTTACTTTGAACAAGAACTTACACAGTTAGGGAGAGGCGGTGAACTTCAGGGACCGCGCAGTAGGGGTAGCTAGAGGGCTTTAGCCGCCCCAATAATTTTCCAAAAATTTCCGAAAATATTACATTTTTAATAAAAAGTACAATAAAAGCAAAAGCATTTTATACTGTTATCAATTTCAGATAAGTAGAACGTAACTGGTAAGACTAAGAGTTTAGCATTACCAACCGAACCAAACCGTGACATGTCTGAAGAAAATGTAGAAGTATTTGTTGACTGATATAGTTACATTCCATGGCTGTATAAAGCCGAAAGGATAGAAGGAAACTTTCGAAAATCCGAACGACTTTTACTTAAAATCATATTTACTTTGTGCAAAAAGTAAAAACACACAGGAAAAATTGAGAAAATTTGTGTGCCTTTTTACCAATGATTGAAAAAATTGGAAGCATTTTCGGCGATTTCTGAGCTCGTTTGCTCCCACTATGCACGAGCTAGCAGTTCCAATCCAAAAAATGCTGCGCGGTCCCTGAACTTGATGGAAGAAGAAGCAACGCCTTTCTTTATTTCTTGTCAATTGTTTTGCGGCCATATGCAGTGAATCAGGAAAGAGGTCGAGAGAAGGAACACGTTTTCCCTTTCTTTTTGGGCGTGGATGGGGAGAGGGTGGGGTAGTGGACTCCGCAACCCGTCACCTTTTGAGAAGTGTGATATTGTCATAAACTATATATCTCAAAAACTAACAAAAAAAATACAACATGAAGTATTTCCTGCCTCAGCGTATATTGGAAATCAAATTTTTACCATAGAAACTCAAACTATGTGTCCAAACTCTTGGTCTGCATGTGGCATCACGAAAAAATTACGGATCCCATCACCTGAACAGCTACTGTTGGTAACTGAACGAGATCTGACTTACTTTCAGCTTTCATTAAGAGGTCGTGGGACAACTTACCACATCTTCCACCGATGCTCTTCTGTCCAGCGTGACACTTGACTCCCACGTCACGGACAGTAACGCCGTCCTTCCGTGCGGCCTGAACAGTTGCGTTACCGATGTTGATATCTAAAGAGCTTGAATTTATAGCATTTTGTAACAGGGCAACAAATTTGCTAGCCGTTGAATTTAAAATTTCATTGGTCGAATTCAACTCCATCCCTTTCGTTTCCAAGAGGCTGTCATTGTTTGCAGGTAAGTTGACTTCAAACTTGATGGTGACTACGTAAGCAATACCTCTCTTCTTGAGACGCCCTGTTGTAGTCTCACTGTGACACTCGACCTCCACGTTCTCAACACTACACTCTGTGTGTCCAACGCATCCACCAAGCATCCCAAACAAATTGTTTTTGAACTTGTCTATAAATTCCTTTTTCATAGTTTCGATCGTGGCGGGATCATAACAGGAATCCGTTTTATAGCGAACTTCTGCTTTGACAAAATCTGCTTTTTGTTGCTTTTTTCCTAATTGTGGAAGAGAAAACTGTTATGATTGTTTTGACTGTTATGTCAACAAAGGGAATCAGTTCAGTTGAGTATTCCACATCTGTACATATAGATATTGTAAATTTTAATCATCAGTATAAATGCCTGGTATTTCAGTTTTAATTGAGTGTACAGTAGTGGAAAAAAAGAAACTTTCACAGAAATAGTTTCACTGGTAGCTACTTAAATCCCCCTCCCCCTCTTAACGTCCAATAGTCTTTACGATGCCCCCTTTCTGAGTGAGTAACCAGCGAGATTGATAAAGTCAACTTACGTGAACAGTCGGGGAGCTTGGGTTGTCCTTTTTCCATTCCAACATTCTTCCATATTCCTTTACTGTTACAAATATAGATATCTTCCACTTTTGTAGCAAAACCGTATCCCTCCTTACAGTGGACACTGCAGTATCTGCCACCGTCCAACCAGGTTTCACATGATATGGCGCCGTGAAGCGGGGGATCTAAGTGGCATGTTTTTGCTTTATAGAAAAATAATTAAGACAATCAGCACAAAGAAAATAGGGAAACTACCTTATTTACGTTTTTACCAAATTTTCTGCAAGTGCGTATTTTTTGTTGTTGTTTTAAACTGTATTATACTATTACTACTATAACTACAGCTACCACTACTACTACTACCACTACTACTACTACTACTGCTACTACTACCACTACTACTACTACTACTACTACTACTACTACTACAACTACCACTACTACTACTATTACTACTACTACTACTATTACTACTACAACTACCACTACTACTACTACTACCACTACTACTACTACCACTACTACTACTACCACTACTACTACTACTACTACTACAACTACCACTACTACTACTATTACTACTACTACTACTACTACTACAACTACCACTACTACTACTACTACCACTACTACTACTACTACCACTACTACTACTACTACTACTACAACTACCACTACTACTACCACTACTACTACTACTACTACTCTACTACTACTACTACTACTACTACAGCTACC
>JAOBRH010363327.1:0-11412 GCA_027575125.1 Umimayanthus parasiticus | reverse complement strand
CATCTTGGATTTTAAATTTTCAGATTTTGTTTAAATTTTTACTTTTGTACCTCAAATTGACAAGAAAACAGCATTTAGCGGTTGAAATTCACAAAATAGTTAGAATCTATTGTAAAGTTGTCAGTATTTAGTAAGTTTCTAGCGAAAAATGGAGATTTCGCAGTCAACACACAAATTGCATGATGTTTTATAATGACGTCATCACTTGTGACGTCACTTAATTAGCGTCAAAAAATGTGTTAATAAACAAGGAACAGTTGTACCAAAGCTTTTGACAATAGGTCTAGGAGCAAAAATTTAAAGCCAAAAGATCGAAGGGGGGGGCGTCAATTTGACCCCCCCTCCCCCCCAAGGCTTCTAGAGTTAACCAGAGATCAGCAATAATCGGGCTTTGAACAACCGAGCCTTTGTAATTTGTATTTCACGACGGTTTAGCAATAGTACGGTAAACGACATATTTTTATAATCCGGCTGTTTGCAAAAAACAAAAATAAAATTAAAATTAAAAGTCTGTAAAATGTCAAAAATCAGAATATGGTTGCACGAAAACTGAATCAATTGAAGCCTTAATTTCGTTTTATAATGAGTTAATATCAGAGATTTTTTATAAAATTTTTAAGTAGCTGTTGATCTGGTTAGTAAATTTGTTTTGTTAAATTCCTCAGTGGTATGACCATACTTATACACAACATCATTCTAACAAAGAATTCGATACAAAAAGAAAAGTAGAACAAGCAGAAGAAAAATAATAAAAAATAGTACAATGACACTGGATAACTTTTACTATGCTGATAGAAAATGTCGCGTTCTAGTACAGGTCGCGACACGTAAACTCATCATGTGACTCAATGTTATTCACAGCACAGTAGACATTCCCAGATCCTGGAGTTACCGAACACAATTTATGTGGTGCTGCAGATATATCGTTTCCAACATGTCTGAATACAATAAGAAACCACACGTCTGCCCTGCTTCAATAATCAGTTTAATTATTTGTTCCATTGTTTTTATTCGGACGGAGTTTGTGTTGCGAGAAGCATTGGTACATCGAATGATTAGGAAACAAAACCATATTACTGAAGGGATTCGCTTGGAAACTCAGCCACTTCAGCAGTCAGGTAAGTGATAAAGAGACCCGCCAAGGGATTTGTTGCGTGTTAATAATATCATAATTTGAAAAGCATAGTGTTGCAAAGCTGATATCGTCTCTAAATGTCAATTTTAACAAAGAAGCACATGCGTTGGGATTAGTGCGAAAACACAACAAAAACCTACGCGAGACTAATTACAATTTTCTATGTGATATTTCAACATGATTTTAACGCGATGGCAAGGTCATGACTCTTGTGCTATGGAAAATGAGGTTGAGATTGTTTAAGTGAACTCTAAAAGCTTGAGGGTTAGGATGACACTTCGTAAATTTGAACTTTTATGACGATAAAGGTATTGGGGGGGGGGTTCTCTTTGTAAAGATATGTTTAACATTTAATTTATCATTCTATAAAAGTTCAGCGTTTTCTGCATTTTATTGCTAGTTAGAAACTGTAAATACAACAGTATTAGATATCGTGCTGACTGTACAGAGGTGTAGGAATATTGTCCTGTACCCAGTGTCTTACATATTTCTTAGTTACGTTAAAATGATAAATGTTGATTAATAGATACAAGATACTAAAAAATGTATTGATGTTTGTCTTTGCAATTGGAGTTTGTTAGATGCATTCCCTTCCTTCAGAGTGTCAAGCTTGCTGAATTGTGTTTTGAAGGCCTTCACGACCTAGTTGTGACTTGTGAGTTGTGTGACAAATAAACAAAATACTTTGCTATAACCAGACCCATGATTCGTTTTCAAAGTATCGTCTCCTTTATTCACTATTGAGAGTTTGACGTTTCCTAAGCGCTAGTATGAGTTGTTTGGAGACAACCCGTTGACGTCAGCTCCGGAACTGCTTTTTTCGCATACGATAAATCATTTACTACATGTACATGAAAGAAAATAAGTATTTGAAAAACAAGGTTTACATGATGTACTTAAAACTGTAAACTGGATTTGCAACTTTTTCTTTAAGTTCATTAGGATATTCATCCCGAATAGCTCGAGAAACGCATTATATGTTTACCGGATTTCTAGTTTTCTTGCTGTAAGCTAAAAGACTAGCAGTGCTGGTCTTCTTAGTTCACATGTCTGTCGCAATTGTATCACAAATTCAGTTCAGTTTCTGTTATAGTTTATATTGTGACATAAGGTTCTGATTGGCCTTCGACTTGTGTGTTATCCAATGAATATATTATTTGTTGTGATAAAGACGGAGAAAAGCATCAATAGAGAGTGTTGAGCAGATTTACAGTTTCAAATTGAACCTGCAAATGCCATTCTGCAAATGCCAAGAAGCTGTTATCTTTTTCCAGTACAAATTCACAGTTGTGAATTTTATTTAGGTAATGAATGCAACCCGACCCTTGGATTTTTGGTGGTATTATTCTACTCTTTCCCTTTCAGGAGAGCGGGTGTATCAACCCCCTCCATTATTTAGGTAATTTATTAATTGGTTTGAAACTTGGTCGTAACTACTAATCAATGATTGTTCAATTCTAGCTGCAAATGATTCTGATAATTAATTTACTTATGCAGTGATTTTAGATCTCTTTTGACACAAAAGTAAAAAAAGAGCTAAACCGCTCTCGTGAACACACATTAATCTTATTAACACTTACCATTATATCAAACATTTATATCAGGCCTTTTATTTGAGAAATCAATGTAATTGTAATTAAAATATTGATTTTTCAAAGGATATATTACTGATTTAAAGATGTTTTGATGGAAAGTCTTTAGTTGAACAAGAAATTAGACCGACTTAATGATTTAAAATTAGACCAGCCGAATATATTTTGTCTTAATAGTTAAAGGAACATACTTGGGCAAATTTGTAATATAAGTGGAAAATGGGAAAATCAAATTTAAGAAAAAGCTAACAGCAACCACTCTCCTCTCAGGAGGGAAGTGGATTGTTGTCACCCCCGTCCCCACCTTCTCAAACACATCTACTTTATCCAAGGATCAAATTGTGAATTTTTATTTTCTTCATATATTAATATGTAGAAAAAAGCGTAGTTAAATTAACCAAAAAACAAACTTAATCAAAATGCAAGAAATGGCATAAAATGCTTTTCATATTTATCGCATGACGTTGTCACAAAAGTGAAGATTTTGAAAACGTTTTGAAAACAGTCATTTTTTATTCAATTATTGAAAACAATTGTAAAGTTGTCTTTTGTTTTCTTTTGACCCCCCAGCACTATATTTGCTATATATCGGTTTCTCGTTTTCATTTTTCTGTGTGGATGTGCATGTGTATATATGTAGATCGTATTTCCTTTTGCTCTTGACATTTTGTATTATGTTTCTTTTCAAAAACTGTCTTTCACTTAACTCTACATTAGCCAAATGTGATCTCTTCCTGTATTTATTAATTATTACTTATTAATTATGATATGATATGATAATTTTTTTGTTGAGGAGAAAAAGTTTGTATAAGCCTTGTGGCCTCTCTTGCAATTCTTTTATCATTTGTAAATATACTGTTGACTTAATTTATGACAAATCAATAAACTTGAAACATGATGAATCTTGAACATCCTGAAAATTATAAATGTAAATTATAATCAGCCAACTGTCCAGGCAAACCTTTGGTTATTACAATTGGCTGAGTACCTTCTCTTCTGTTAACTTTTTGTAAACACCTTTTTGTTACAAATTGTTATAAACCGGTACCAAAAATAAATTGAATCGAAATAAATTCCGTTCACTTCACTTCACTATAACCAGGTAACAGCAAAAGAATGCGACGGTCGACATCAACCTCTAATCTCAACGTAACGTATGTGTTAACAAGAGTAGAAGAACTGGAAAACATGCTTAGAAACCTTACAAAATCTTACTCTGAACACAAGCCAAAAAGTGGAGAACGTGATCCTCCTGGTGAGCCGGGAAAACACGGCCCCCCTGGACAGCAAGGCCCTCCTGGATCCCCTGGATCCCGTGGAAAAAGAGGGAGGAAAGGTAGAAGAGGAATTCAAGGACCTCCTGGACAAACCGGACCAAGAGGACCTGCAGGGCCACACGGGCCACAGGGGCCACCTGGCCTGCAGGGTCGACGGGGGAATCCCGGTGTCTCGGTGAGTCCTCCAATGGTTCTTGTCTCACCCCAGTCTTTCACTGTGAATGAGCGACAGACGGTGAGGTTGCACTGTAGCGTTAGTGGAATCCCGACAGCACAGATATCGTTGAGACGGGGGAAAACAACAATAAAGAGATTAAACAGTACAAATGTAGAGTTGGTTATTCGAAATGTCCCATTTGAGGACAGTGGAAGATACATCTGCACCGCCACAAATGCAATAGGGACCTCGAAGGGCGCAATCATTGTAAAGATCAGAGGTAATAGTTGATTTTAAAGCTGTCAAATTTTGCGGGAAGGAGGAAGCAACTTATTTATCTTTTCGTTTTCACAAGTTTTGACAGTAAGTGTCATTCTTTCATAAATGACACTTTTTTATTTTTTACTTTTTGTATTAATATTTTATCTTATCATACTTCCCTGTCAGATTTAAAAACAAATGAAATGAACTTAAAAAAAACTGTTTATAAATTCGTGTTTTCTTTCCTGTAATTTGTATCAAATATCAATAGGTCCCCATGTTGCCGTAAGCTATATAGCTATTTAAAACGCTTTTTAACTTGTTACAGCTTCTCCAAAATTTCGGACTGTGCTATCATCTGTAACTGTTGGCTACGTGGGACTGAAAACAAGGCTGAGGTGTAATATCGTTGGATATCCTGAACCAACAATAACATGGCGACATTCAGATCGATTGCCTGTGTTTGACGTACGATTCATTAAAAAAAACAACAAGATGGTCATACGGAACACCATGAAGACCGACAGTGGGTCGTACACGTGTCAAGGATCAAACAGCCTCGGGACAACTGAGGACCAAACATTCCTTGATGTTAAATCAATCAATATGTGGCTGCAAAAGTTCTGTAAACTATCCACGGTCCGGGTTATTCGAAATTGGGTTAAATTTACCCAAGGGTTGGGACAAACGTTGAGCTAAATTCCTTTTTCTAGGAACACGTCTGGTGTTTCTAGTACATTCCAAAGAAACCCAATTACGTAAACGACGTTAAAAGTCCCGCGTGTTTATGCATAATTCGAGTGATTTGTGTCATAGTTTACATTACCCCATTGGTCAATATTGTATACCACCCAAATGAATGTTCTGTGTATATGCTGGTCAACATGTTCAGCGTATTTTTTTTTGTTACCCCCCGATTGGAAAACTCCTAATTGATAATGTAAAGGGCAAGATGGGGAGGGGATCAGCCTATCTCCCCCCGCTCCAAAAAGATTTTCCAAATGGTTGCACACAAAAGCTTCAGCTTTTGTATACTAGCAGCTTTGTATCTAGCTATATTTTTGCAAAAGAATAATTACGTTGGGATTGGAAACTGTTTCTATCACAATACTAAAGGCAAGTGGTAGAAAGGATTGTTAGCCACGCGCACACTCTATGATATATATATATAAACTGTTAAATTTAATGTTTTGCAGCTATTAGAAGATGCCAAAAAAAATGATTAGTGCAATTTTATAATCATATTACAAAACTTTCAAAAAATATATGCAAGAAAAGACTGTTAAGGCGAGATCGGATTAATTGATTTTCAATTACCACAGATGACAAAAACTATTTTAACTATTTTTTTATCGGGTGTGATAGTAAACAGCTTAATTAACCCTAGAAGCCTCGGGGGGAGGGGGGGCGCAGTCAAATTGCCACCCATCGAACTTTTTGGCTTTAAATTTTTGCTCCTTGACTAATTGTCAAAAGCTTTCGTACAACTGTTCTTTGTTCGTTAACACATCTTTTGACACTAATTAGATAACGTCACAGCTGATGACGTCATCATAAATAGTTACGCAATTTGTGTGTTGATTGCGAAATTTCAAATTTGAATAAAATCTGAAAATTTGAAAATCCAAGATGGTGGCCTCTGATGACGTCATTTATGTAACTCTGGTTGCCATGAAAACCAATTAAACACCACGTAGTTTTGCTTAATTGAAAGTAAAATGGAAGCTTATTATATGTACCAAATATCATGCTAATCGGATGAATTGTGTCGAAAGTAGACGGGGGGGGGGTCCGACTGACTCCTCCCCGTGAAGTGTTCGTGTATCATTTTTCGTTCGAGGCTTCTAGAGTTAACATTTTCTTACTCTGATAACGAGACAAGCATTTTTCAGCGGCGTTGCTTCTGTACTGTTAAAGAAATAAACAGAAGGAACCTTCATGGGTCTCTTTCTCTGTCAGTCAAAGCACTTAACACTTAATTACGCGGGAATTACTTGTGGAAAGAAGTGAAATTTTAGAAATGTTTAGGTGGCTACATATTTGTTTCGATTTATTTATAAACATTATTTATAAATGCGGTTCAGTTCATCTAGGGTTGGTTTTAATGGCGGCCTGTGTAAACTGATCTAAATACAATTTAATATTGACAATGTCAAGAACAAATACAACAACCAAATAGAAAACTTGAATACATGGCGATTCATTACCTATGCAAAACAACTTTAGATTCAGTTGTAACACGTGAAACAAACCAACAGAACCTGTCAAACTGGTTAGCAGCCCTCCATTGCTAATCCTTGTGCAACGATTGAGCTCCATCGTAAGTCTGAATTGTTCGGCATCAGGCTCTCCTCGTCCTACAGTACAGTGGACTAACAACGGTTATCAGGTGTCTGATGGAAAGGTGGAAACGAAAGTGAAGTCAGCGGTTGTTGAGTCTACGCTAGTTCTGTCAGAATGGATCCCCGGCCGATCAGATAACTATAGCTGTGTATTTCAAAATACGGCAACTCTATCGGTCACTCGAAAAGCTACGGTTGGTAAGAAAAGTTCTGACTGTTCTGATGCGCAAGATCATGAATAATCAAGCACCACCCTGTTTATGTAACAAGTTTAAGAAACGCAAATATGCAGATCTATAGAACCAGGGACAGCGACAACCTAGAATCCCGATATTTTGTATAGAGGGTGGGAAAAACTGAAATGTCTTTAACGATGAGTTAAAATAGGAAATTTCGCTCAATGCTTTGAAGCGTAACTTTTAAGTTACTTTTAAAAAGACGTTCTTGCTTTCTGAGGAGTATTTTACTTCGTATATATTACATCGTCTTATTTTTCTTTCAATACAACATATCCGTTGCTTTTCCTTATTCCTTTTGCTCAATTAGACTTTTTACAGTTGTATTTGCCTCATGGGTAATCAGGAGAAAAATTGTAGTGAGGATGGAACGAAACTAAGGACTTTCGGCCAAATTGCCCAATTTTTTCAATTATTCCATAAAGCAAGAACTATTAACTACAGTAGCTGCAACTGGTGATATCTATTTCAAGTGAAAAGTTGGAATGTGATAGCCAGCGTTTGTGCATGCTCCCATTTCCTAATTTTGTTGATTTACTTTTTGGAACTAAGGTTGTGTGCTGATCCCGGCATTCCAACAAACGGATATAGACTGAGTTCTAATTTCTGGGCTGGTGAGTCTATATCGTATGTGTGCCACAAAGGATACACTCTCGCGGGATCAGAAGCAATCCTGTGTCTACCGAATGGGCAGTGGACCAATGCTAGACCTTACTGTAAGTAATTGCAATCGTAGACTGTATTTTAGGTACTGTAATGGTGAGTCGACGTCGTTTCAGTGTTCATTAAATGTAACAAAGGATACACTCTCGTGCAATCAGATACAAACTCATGTCTACCGGTTGGACAGTGAACCAATACTAGACCTTCTTGTAAGTTTATACCGTACAAATGTAGACTCACGTTGTAAGTTTGGTGCTGGTGAGTCCACATCGTATCATGTGTGTAACGAAGGATACACTCTCGTAGGACCAGATACAACCCTGTGCCTAATAGATGGTCAGTGTAATAAAACCAGGTAATCTCTTAACTACTTAAGTAAACAGAACCTTAAACTGGGATCTTTAATCTGGGCTTTTGAATTGATATCATATATGTGTGTAACAAAGGATGCACTCTCGTGTGACAGGATACTGTCCTCTTAATCTTAAGATTTCTCGTGCATTTTCAGGTTGAATTTTATCAACATCCTTCACAAGATACTCGATGTGGTATATAATCTATCAGCGATTGATGTCAGATGCTCTCAACCATCGCTCACTAACCATGGCCATCATTAATGGTATTGACCATGATTTATATTAACGTGTATGGAGTAAGAGTCAGTATATCAATTACTTGTAGTTGCTCTTCCTCATTATGCAACTGCACTCAACGGATAGGACATTTTTTGAACATCATAATATCCTTAATTAGACATTTTAAAATGTATTGCCCAGCAATAATATATTTATCATTACGATTTATTCATATACATGTGCCAAACTGCTGTTTAACAAAGCAGAATATGCGTAAAACTCATGTATGAGTTAGTTATGAGTTATGAGTTCAATCAAGAAGGATAAAAACAACTTGTTTAATATCATAGGTCGGCGACGTTGTGGTAATCCTGGGTTTATCATAAATGGTTAGAACGGGAAGTAACTTGTGGGAAGGAGGAAAGGTTACATTTCACTGCATTCGGGACGCTCAACTCAGTGGGAGCAAAGAGTTGACGTGTTTATCAAACGGAACATGGAGTTCAACATTGCCGTCCTGCCACTATCCCCGAGGTAAGACTTCTTTTATTTCATTGGAAATAGAGAGTTGTCGTATTCACTACCATGCAACACAAAAGGTTGTTAGTACTTCCAAATGGACGTTTTGGAATTAATGTAAAAATTTGCCTAACCTAACTAATCTATCAAATCAATCTAATTTATAACTTTGACAAAACGCAAATATAAATAAGAGTAAACGGAATATGGCGCTCATAATCTCTTCCTACGACTTGCGCCGAAGCACAAGTTATCTTATCTTAATGAAACAGAGATTTGACGTGTTTATGAAACGGAACTTGGAGGCCATCATTCCTTGCTTCCTCATCTGTTAATACTCTCCACTTGAAATGGATACGATTTCCTTATTTTGGTCGGTGTCGCGACGAATTACCCTCCCCCACCCTCCCATTTCACTCTCGGTTTTTTCAAGATATGCATCAACATTATATTTAAGCTGGCGAGTTTTCATTCAAACTGTATGGTAACAATTAATTAAAGGGAGTTACGGACATCTGTTACACCGCAAAATATAATAACTCGTAGTCGTACAAAAGGTAATAGTAACGCAAAGTGTAAAAACTTTTGGCACAAAATGCAACAAACCTGTTAACGCAAAATGTTATACGTAATTTTTGAAAGCAGTCTGAATTATTTGTGCAAAAACTTTTGAACGTTGCGAAGTCTCTCTGAGAAGCAAGAGTTTCGGTTATCTATGGTTAGTGAGGGTTAAGTTTGGGGTCAGGGTTACGTTTGTTTCGTAGAAAGGGACAAAAAAGGAACTTTGGATAGACATACAATAATGTGCGTGCAGGTAGCAAATTGAGTAGCTGGTGTAGACTGGCAAGTGATAGAGTCTCAGGTACGAGACTCGTCATGCTCTCCTTTTATTTGTTTATTTAACTTTTATTTTTTCGTGAAAGTTTTCCATGTACGAGTTTCAGTTTGAGTATTGTCGCAGTAGTAGTAAGCGTCCGCCATCTTGAAGTGGGCGTAAAAAAAAAATCGCCCGCTCCGGTTGGCCAAGGCGCGGGAACTTAGAGAGTTGTGATGGGAAAAATTTACGTGCGCGCCTTTCACCTTTCCTTTTAAACTGACCAGAACCATTTTCTTCGGCCGGCCAGACAAATGGAAAACGACCCAAAAATATTTATTAGTTACAAAGTTATCGTTTTTCATTTTTCGTTACTAAATTCAAATTACACTCTGTAATTCAAACTACCCCAATTTGTTTTCGAAAGATTTCTCAGTTATCAATGCAACTAGTGGACGGAGGTCTGGGATCTGCACGATCGACCCTCATGGACGAGGACCTTTTAAGGTGTTCTGTGATATGGACGCTGATGGAGGAGGGTGGACGGTGATACAACGGAGGAAGGACGGCCCAGTTGATTTCTATCGGGACTGGGCAGATTACAAGAACGGGTTCGGACCCCTGACTGGAGAGTTCTGATTGAGAAACGACAAGATTCATCGACTGACAGTCAGCGGTAACACGGTGTTACGAGTGGAGCTGGAGGACTGGAGCGAGAATAGAGCGTACGCGAGATATGACACTTACAGAGTGGGAGATGAGAAGAGTAAATATCAGCTGAGCTTGGGTTCGTACTCTGGCACAGCGGGCGACGCGTTAAACTATAACAATGGAATGTTCTTCACTACCAAGGATCAGGACAATGATCGATTCCGGTTAAACTGTGCTCGGCTGCACACAGGCGCCTGGTGGTACAAACACTGTCAGTTTGCCAACTTAAACGGACGCTACGCTGGAAACAAACACGACCACAAAGGGATTCACTGGCGTCAATGGAAGGATAATCTTTCCATGAAGAGATTGTCGATGAAAATAAGACCCACATAAGTCAACTAAAGGTTGTAATAACTGTGTTTTTCTCTCTTTCTTGAATGTCTGTCAACCTTCTCGACGTTTACAACTTATTTTTTATTTGTTTCTTTTTTTAACAAAAAGACAAACTGTACAAAGTTAATCTTTCGGGATTTCAAGTCCAATTTACATTTATAAAAGGAGGGAAAGGTCGGATAAAAACGGGCTTGTACCGTTCCATGAAGCAGATTCCTGTTTACACGATAAATTTGTAGGTACGGGTTGGATGAATGTTGGGTCCGTCATAAGCATCATTGGGAACGGGTATAGATCTGTTTACACGCTTCTTTCTGAGGGGTACGGATAGTTGTTTTTTCGAGCATGCATCCCGTAATAGGCCGCTGTACTAATACCGTAGCTGGCTCGTAAAACCTTGCAGGGTCCGGTACCCAAAAGGGAGCTATGCGTTTACACGAAGAGAAATAAATAAAAAAAGGTGGGTGCGATACCGAAATTCATCCAATCCGTTCCCAAACGGGTACGTAAACGATTGCACACCCTTTCGGCAACGGGTCGGATAAGAATGGAACGGAAAAATTGTCGTTTACACGACGAGATTTACCAGATCCGTTCCATTTTTATCGCCTCCGTTCCACTTCTTTCGTGTAATGTAAATCGTCCTTCGGTGGCGTCCAATGTGATATATCTAAGTTAAGACAGTCCTCTCATATGTATGTTATAATATATATTTAAATATTTTGTCATATTTGACAATTAAGGTTGAATCCAATTCCCAGGGGCCCCACTCACAAATTTTAATGACGGCGGGG